>BEXV01000560.1:39116-51477 GCA_003118195.1 Hemicentrotus pulcherrimus | reverse complement strand
TCACCTTTGTCATTTCAAAATTTACTCCTGCGCGAGGGTTAGATTTTGCAGGTGTGCAAAAGCATTAAGTTAAGCATTAAGTTATTCAAAGTCTTTGCGGGTTTCTGCTTTTCTTGTATTAGCCCTGTGGCGTAGTGTATTTGTTGGACCTAAACAAAAACTTTGTAGCAGCCCCTGTCCTCCCTCTCTCTTTATCTCTCCTTCTCTCTCCCCCCTCTCTCTCTCTCTCTCTCTCTCTCTATTTCTCTGTCGCTTTCAATCTCCCCCTTTTCTTTAACCCTCAAATTTAAAAAAAGCCGCTGGCATCGTTGGTTTTTGTAGTTTTTAAGGCGAAATTGGCTTTTTGATTTCGTGTTTTTAAATCCTTCGGAGAATGTTTTGATACCAGCTATATATTAACGTGATTACATCCCGTAGAACATCGTTTGATATTGATGTGGTTTTGATGACAAAGAACCACCATCTTCTTTCGACGTCTATCTGGATTAAGAAGAGGTTGATGGCATCTTGTTCGACGACAGGAAGTCATTGCACTTTTCGTGAACGTTGATCTTCACAAGTAGTTCATCTGACCGTAGTGCTAATATAGGCAGAACGGTGATACAACGAGTTCTGATTATGTATAGGAGAGTTGGTGGTATATAGGGGCATAACTGTTGAAAAAGAAAAAAAGTTGAATCCATATTAGTTAAAGCTAATCTTGAGCTCTGGTATGGGAATCGTTTGTTGAGAGAACATGGCTATAATTCATTCTGGATTGTTTATCCTGCAGTAGATTGGTTGTTTGAACCAGTAAAAGAAAAAAAAAACTTACAAAAACTTGCTGGAAATCATCTTCAATAAAAACCACAACTCTCATTTGCATATAGTGACTTGTGTTATGCAGATGGTGTCAGGCTTCCTGACCTTGATTTCCTTATCTGTCTTTGCTCATTACTCAGCGACTATACATTTTCAACCAAAATCGTTCGGCACGTGTCATTTATTTAAATCTTGAACGTTCATAGTAAGTTTTGTTGGATATGAGAATTTATTTTCCATCATTACCAGAACTCAAGCTTATCTTTCACAAAATTTCCAATTTCTTCTGGATCTACAATCTGGATTGAAGACGAAATTTCTATTTTACCCTTACATATGAAACTTTCTCAGACATCAAGTTGTGTAGCTTGGGCGAAATTATGCGTAGGGATGTGCCACAGAATGTTTCTTTCTATCTTTCTTTCTTCTTTGTTTCTATTGTTCTTTCTATCTTTCATTTTTTTCTATCCTTCTTTCTTCTTTTTAATTTTTCCCTTTCCTTCTCTCTTTCTTTCATTCTCTCTGCGTGTCATTAAATTGGGAGTCGATATTCATTTTGAGCCCCTTCCCCTCCGCCCCGCTAGGCGCAACGCCAAACCATTATCTTTGTTTCTTCTTGCTTCTCTTCTCCCATCCTCTTTTTCTTATTGATTATTGATTAATATTTTGATTATATTTCAGAAAAATCCTGCTATTCTATACCCCTCTCTTCTGTAAGGCAATATATATTGTACCTTTATTCATTTTTCGGTTCTTTTCCCACAGTTCATGGAGTTTATCCCCGTCAAGTTTTTTTCAAAAGGTTTTAAAAAAAATGAAAATAAAGCAAAATCCCATAATTCATCAGGTTGGGCTGGGGCATGTGAAATCTATTGGAAAGCATGTAAACTGTCAAGATCATACAACTATTCTGCATTGATTTATCTGCCTAAATCCAAAACATGCTGTTTTTCCGCCGGCAAAACTTTGCATTCCAATAAACTTAGTCTGTCAATACACAAGGGGAAAAAATTTTCATGACTATACAAAGAGCAACAGACTGTTGTGAATCATTTTTGGAAATCAGTTGAGTAATTGAAAGAGATTGTAATGATTCGGACTTCTAACGACAGGTTTGCTTTTATTCGAGTCCCGGGAATCAAGAACAGCCTTGGATTTTGTCTTGTGTTTTTTTTTTGTTCACCAAGAGATAAACATGATAAATATACGGCCTCTTGTCTCATATTCAAGTTGATCAACAGCTTCAGGCAGTACTCCAGTCTGGAGTCCCTACGCAAGGTGGTATTAACTTCTTACAAATAATCACGCTATTGCTACGGAAGCTTAAAAGTGCCGACGAGTTGACAACATCCCAGCAATTAAATCATTTGCCAACTGATGGTGTAAATAACATTTCCTGCCATATATACACAAGAAAGTCATATAATCTCCCAGCATATCTCCTGAATGAATATAACAAGGCATCACAGATTCTTAACCTTTCCATGACAGCTACAACTTTCACTGAGAAGATAATGCCAGTGTTCTATTTTTATGATCAAAATTGATAATAACCACCAAATGTTGAGGTCGGAGATGATGCCCATTAAACTGTCTTGACTGCGTTCCGTGAAGAACACGTCTGAAATGTCGGCCATCCGACATGTCTTGGACCAAACAGGAAAATGCATTAGTCGAATTATGGCTAAAATTACACTCGGTATTCGTTATTTCTTTATTCTACTCATTCAGACGTAATTCAATCATTGATATTTATACTGGCTTCGTGTGTAGGTTAATTGAAGTTAAATATTGCACGTATAGTACTTTGAAGGTACTCCCGAATGAGTGATTTGATAGTTAGTATATTTATAGTAATTCGTTTGTTGATATACACGTCGCAGTAATGCTATTGTAGACTTTTTGTAGAAATAGAATAGCTTGTTGTATTTTGTTTGTAACCCGTCTAATCATAGTACGTGTAGTTACAAGCAGTATTTGTACTATACATTTTGTGATGGATTTTGTTCTCAAACAGCTTACATGATCGAGTAAACTTATCAGAGAACTTTTGTAAAGTGATGTCAATATTAAGTGAAAAATAACTGTCAAATTTAAAAACATTTATGTCGAATTATACCGGTACAAGGTTCATAAACTATATTACTTGGATTACGACGTTTACTCTTTTTTTTTTTCAAATAAGAATCTTAATGAAAATGTTTCAGTACTAAAAGAAAGAAGAGGCCCTCAAATTACCAAACATGAGAAATGTGAGGTTTAACAGCTTTAATAGCAGTGTATCATCATAGTTATTAAAAAAAAATGGTATATGCATTTATCCATTTCGAAACATTCATGGACTGTGAATAGAAAAATGATATGATTTTATAAACGTCGAAAATTCTTGGAAAAACATGAATTTGGCTTACAGAAAACATTTAGCTTTAGAAGGATATAACTTAATCTCCGGGATCATTTATGGAGAGAGATATATATGTTTTCGTCTCAATCACAATGACTCAAGTTCGCAGCAATACTCCACCGTCTGCAAATGCAGAATACCCAATCAATGTTAATGACATAAAGACATCCGCTGTCACCTTGGAAACCGAATAAAGGCGCGAAGATTCAGATCGTCTGGTCCAAATGTCATTCAGATGCAGGCATCCGATGAGCTACGATTTAATTCACAAATATGATGATAGGTCGTCCCAACGGATTGCTATTATGACGTGTAAATTGTTATTTTTAGACGTAATTTGAGACAAAGACATCGACAGTCGGGAGTGAGATGAGGGAAAGGGTCAATGTTATGAGCATTCGATATAGTAAACATGCTTGTACTGTAAAATGAAAACATACTTAGTATATGAGCCTAAGATGAGGATGATTATGTTCTGTATTAAACCAACTTGAGTAATATTACATATTATACGTCAATTTTTGACAATTATGTTCCCTCTTGACTATGAATTGGGCAAATGATAAGAATCACAATGTTATCTATTTTTATAGTGCACATATCCACCACGTAAGTTGTTCTAGTTGCTTCAATATTTCCCCGGCTCTGCTAGGCTATAGTTTGCTGGTGCTCACAGCATTCAAGGAATTCCTTCCTACCGGTACTGTACTCACTCTGGGAAAAGAGTGGTAAATGTAGATTAATGTCTTGCCAAATACATTTTTTCTTATTATTTAGAAACAATTATCTTAGACAAAAATTTGTCTTTTAATAAAAGGAACATTTTGGTTTGTCAGAGAGGAAGAGTACTTCAGACTTGTTTAACCTTCACCTATCACCGTGATTAGTGGGAGGGGGTCCTTGGTAAGTGAAATTAAAGTTTCCTTTCCTTACTGGCCTTTTAATAACTAATTCTAATCGTTCAATGTCTGAAAGCAATACACAATTGTCCATGTCAATTAACAGCCTATACGTCTTCATCATTAGGAACAGTCGATCTGTCCGAATAGATGTCAGAGTTATCCCACCGGAAACACATTTTCCTCTCGGGTTATGTTCCATAAACCCTTTCCTCCTCCTTCATCTTTCATCAACCTCGCCTTTATTCGGGGTTCCATCTCCTGTCCTTATTATCTCCATCCTTGTCAACATCTTCCAGAATGTCCCTGGGATGGGAAGCACTGTCAATAATTTCGACATTACGAGGATACAAACAGTCGGTCATTGAGTGCAGCTATGTGCTTAATGACCCGACTCAATCAGCTCCGTCCCCTCCGCCCCATTCGTGGCGTAGCCCCAATATAGATCTCTACGGGGAAAGACTATGCTCTTGCGTGGGGGCAGAATTTAAAAAAAATGTAAGGGTACAGCGCAATAGTTACTTTACTTGACATTTATTTTGAGACAGCAGAAAAGTAAAATATTACAAATTACAATTCAAAACCTCGAGAGCTATATACGGGAAAATGTTTGACCTAATAAGTACATAAAAGTTTATTCTGTTTCCCGTCGTTATATTTATATCCGACAATTTTGATAACGAGAGGCCGTATATCCACATTGAGAACATTACAGATAATGAATTTTAATTTACAAATTTTAGAAGGAAAGGGAGATTCTTATTAGATGTTACAAAACAAAATGGAAACAATTATTGCGAAAAACCTACTATATGCTTAGTATATGCATATTGCTCGTCTCAAAATCAGATCTTCCAACTGTCTGTCCTGTCTGTCCTGTCTGCGAATCATATCGTCATCATTTGTCGGATTTAAGGTGGCTTATCTCGTTTTCATTTCTGTATGGCTTTGTGGAATAGTTTCGACGTCTGATCTTTATCAGTCTATAGTGTAAGCTGATAGGCAAGACTATATCTGGATTATTGTCTTAGAATCTAGAACCATGAGTCTAGAGGGTAATATGGTGGTATTGTTTCAAAATGTAGGACAGGAGACAAGTTGACGTTTTAAGGTTAAGGACTCAATCGCTGCACTTTAGGTGTCAGTGTGTACCCCTCCCGAATATATGACGCGCGTGTAATTGTAAGTCTATTTGTCTTCTATTTAAAAATTACATTTGACAAAAGTAATGGATTTTTAAAAAAATCTTCCTTGACGATTGTTTTTTGTGATTTAAGAGCCTCCTATAGCGTGAGGATTATCAACAACAAAAAGATGGGTTGTAAAAAGTATCTTACTTCTTTAGTTTCCTGCTTTGGTAATTTCTCTGTATCTGTCTGTCCATCTCTCTCTCCCTCTCTCTCTCTCTCTCTCTCTCTCTCTTTCTCTATCTCTCCCTCTTTCCCCCTTCCCATCTCACTCTCCCCCTCTCTCTCTATCTCTCTATCTCCTTCTCTCTCGGAAATAGTTTCATCTCATCAATCATAGGGAGGATTTCCAAGCCCATAAAGGAGCTTCGGAATATCTTCTGGGTCAACTGAAGTAACCGACCCATTTTGAAATCATCCCCAAACACTCCTCAAATCTTTTCCTTTCTTACAATGACATGACGAATAATTGATGCTCAATCATTCTCCATTTCCAAGCCCATTTTCGCTCATTACAGTTAAAAAAATATGACAAATGAGTATTTATTCGAGCTTTGTAAATTATCTTGCGCATGTGATTTTAGCGCAATCATTGAAAACAATAATTGAGGTATTTTACTTGATGTGAATGAAAGAAAGGGTATCATTGTATTGTCGAAGCAGTATTTACCGGTGATTGACCCGAATAAAAAAACTCACACACCTTTACCCTCTCTCTCTCCCTCTTTCTGTCTCTCTCTCTCACTCTCTTTCTCTCTTCGTGAAGCTGAGAGATCTGAATGCAGGGCTACAGCAATACCGCCCATTTTCGTTGACTGAACTGGTTTTCATGTTGTTAGAGTAAATTCGTGGATTTTGCTTGAATCAACCCTTTAAGATTTATATTCGTGGTACAAACCTGCCTCCTTTACATTTTGTATTGTCCCATTCATTGGTTTAGAATGGAGATATTTACTGATTTGGCAAAGGGGAGAGCTACGTCTGACTTGCAAGTCAATGACTAATGAAAGGTTGGATGGGAGGGGGGGGAGAGCTGTGCCCCTTTTCCCGTACTGCATGGGCCATTGATAGAGAGCTGTGCCCCTTTTCCCGTACTACATGGGCCATTGATGCGAGTTATACCAGACTTGCTTGCAACGTCTCAATCAGAGAGAGCAATATCAATTGTAGTTACTTGATATGTAGATTTCTTTATATGATTCGTATTAAATTTGCTGTACATAAGTTTCAAGATAACTCGCCCTGTTATGAAACGCGGCATAACATCCTGTTTACAGCCGAATAGACCGACATTTCGCTGTCCAAACGTGTCAATTTTTATTCGCAGCGCTTTTATGTACTCCAAGCTCCAAAGGCCGAATGTATCGCACAACTGATGAAAAACTTGTGTATAGATAGGGTCTCTAAAGAACCTAAATATTTTTTTTTTAATGTAAAAATTGTTAATATGCAATCAGAAAATGCATCTATATTATTTTATTCGCTTTCCCAGCCTCTGTTGTGTCGCAGGTGATCGTTTCCGCATTGCCCAAATTAGCTCTGTGTATTTCCTTTTTTTAGTGCTTTATGTTTCTCGATTCAATCTGTATTACAAATGAAAACAAACGTTTTTTGTATGTCGAACCGCATTACAGTTCGTGTATTTCCTGTCGACAAAGGGGGAAACGATCATAAAATTGTCGCAAATAAACATTGAATTGATCACTTGACCCGTAAGTAAGTCTTATTAAAAGAAGGGTAATTGAACGGTGCAGCCTTGCAAATGTCTCGCTCGTTAGATGTCACAATAAAAAGGTGTTGTTGTATTCATATTTGATATTGATGTGTATTTCTTGTAAATGAATACTCTGGATTTGATTTATACTAATGTCCCATAATTGCTTCTTCTCAGCCATAACAGTCCTAATTATTAGTTATTGTTTTTTTCACATAGGTTCACGTCATTTTTTAAAATCTGGTGCTTACACAGAACACTAATCTAGCAGAAGCGGTCCCTCCCACCATGTAGGTCCATGCTCCAACCCACCCCACCCCATCTCGAAACCCAAATGGCATACAGTAAATTTCGTTCAAAACGGCATCTGAAGGAAAAGGGGAATTGTTTGTATCCATGTAGGTGAAATAAAGTGTATGATTTTCTATGATTCTAGTGTGTTTTTATTTTGTAATGTTACGGGACTTGTTTACACTTGAATAGTTGAATCAGCATTCTCATTTTGCTACTGAAGAACAATTCGTTATGTTCATACACACCTTCCCATTTAAAGCAGTGAAACCAGTGAGGTGCTGGAAGAGAACTGCGAGTACACGAGAACTGTGGAAAAAATGAATTCAGAGGGTTGCTCTTTACATCTTCAAAATGTCTTTCATTGCTCATCATGGTCGATCTACTATGTCCGTAAATGTCTCGTCAACCTGTCAAAATATTTGGCCAAGTTCAAAACCCGTTAAATTCAAGGGGGCGCCACTACATGGTGTTCCTGAAATACCTTTCCTTTTAGAACAGCTATCCGTCATAATTCGTGCTAATCTGATTTCCAAGATATAAAAGAAATATTTCCTTTTTTTTAAATCCTGTTCAGATTGGGGCAGAGGATGTAGTAAATTTCACTTAAATCCCTTCTTCGCAGAATTCTCGATGGTATAATTCTGGTTTCTAAAACGTTGAAATATTAACTTTCTTGAAAGCTTCTTCATTTTCATTATGGATCCAAATTATTGGATAGCCACAATACTTATATGCATCTTAGGAATACGACAAACATTATGGAGGATATAATTTTAAACTGGACAGAAAATGTTATAATTTTAACCATGGGTGGTTTGATTTCGTTGGCACGCTTGATTTTTAGTCATCAATATGATTTATTTTCATAAACCCTCCCCTTTTATTCCATGTCACCCCCCCCCCCTCCCCATCGGCACATTATCTCAGGGTGCCCCCGGAAAGGCGGCTACGCCAATACAGTATCATGTTAACCAATTATTCAAGATGTTCAAACTTGAACAGTCCCGTTATACGGAACTGCTCTTCAGTTCAACATTACCCACACTTGATCCAAGAGCCGTCAAATGTAGTAATTACAACAACAACAAAAAAACTCAAAGCGAAATCAACTCTATGGCAATTTCAATAACCTATTCTATATCACGTATAAATAATGTTATGATTACGTAGAGTGTAGCAGCTCATCGTAATGTTTGCACATTTCAATTTGTGGTGGACAAAGGCTATTGGGGATTGTGTTAGGTTTATTTTTAAAAAGTCTTTGCGATCGTGTCATATTTGTATAGTGAAATGTAAATGAATGCGATATTTTTAGTTCGAGATGACACAAAATTGAGATCCCGTCCCTCTCCGTCTGCCCGGGCTCGACTCGTCCCCCGGCCCTTGGCGTGCCGATCTCTCTAGTCCTACGGTGGTCTAAAAATTGACATCGTGTCAAAATTATTTTGTCACAGTATGCGAGGTGTTAGTAGGTGTGAACTTTGACCTTTGTCCTCATAGTTGGGGCTATCATTTCGCCTGCCCCCTGTTCCAAAGCGCAAGAGTGTCAGAAAGGGTCAATCGAAAACAGCGGTGAGCAAATTCATGGGCCACAGGCAGATAGTAAATAATTCATCACACTAGCTTCGCTTGATGACATGTTTATTTCTTGGTACGTAAAATATACTAAAAAGTTGGTAGCATTACCACGTTTGGCAGCTGAAGATTTTCTTTTAAAATAAATTGTGCTGTTTGTATCTTTCAAAGAAGGCCAATCTCCGTCATCCTCATTATCAATATCGCAATAGTCGTCATCGTCCTTCCTTATCATCCCGACCTTAAAGGTATAGACCAGCTTTGGAAATGACCCCTCTCAAAAAATGAAATGGAAGCTCTGATTACAATCATGTGAAAGAATATGTTTTGACTAATACGTGATGATACAAATTTTGCCGGGACACCACCTACTAATTGATATATTTGGTAAAATATTTTATCTATCAGGACTGGATAGATATCGCGTAGCCCCATCTACATCTTTCTGTGTAGGTAACTTTACAAAGACTGAGCCAAATTTCTCATCCTTTTGATGATTCCAGAACCCTGCAGTACACACCTAATTATGCTAGATGATCAACCTTTTCTGATCGATTCCAACAACGTTTATTTCACAATGCAATCACATGACCAGAACTGATCTTTACATTTACACTTTCTCATGATTTTTCCTCGATATCATATTTGACATTCATATTTTCATCTGTATATCAATAATGTTCAATGATGAGAATGATAAAAACACATTACAACCCTGAAATAATGTCGCGCTTTCGCTACCCTACTCACAAAACAAAAGGAGAACAATAACTCTTTTGCTTATTTCTCCTCCACTTTTTCCCCCATCTCCCATTTCTCTCTCCTCGTTCTTCAAGGTCTCCCCTTTCATCATTTTTGCAAACATCCATTGATGGAATAGTAGTCTGTGCAAAATCAAACTTGACCACCAAACTTGACTTTCTGACATCTTGAGTAATGATGTCGTTTATATCGTAAACTCTACCGGGAAATCACCAAGACTCTGTTTCTTCGATAGGTCTATTGACACCCGATATTTGGTCTTAAACAAGGAGTCTTGATTCATTCTAGTACAATAGGGGCGGCGCCAAGGGGTTTCGTTAGGGGGCAAGGCTACCAAAGCTATCCGAGAAGCAAGGAAAGAGAAAAGGTAGAAAAAGACGAAAAACAAAAAGAAAAAGGAGAGTAAGGAGAAGGAGGAAGAGGACTCGAAGAGGTAGAAAAAGACGACAAGAAAGATGAAGGTGGAGATGGAGGATCGGAAGAAGAAAAATAAAGTGAAGGAGGAGAAAGAAGAACAAGAACAGGATCAAGCAGAAGAACAAGAAGGAGGAAGAAAAATAATAACAAGGGTTTAATATCACCAGGGATGTCTCTGATATCACATTTTCGAAAGCGTTTACTTTTTCTTAAAGTTTTCAAACAAGCAGTAACAACAAGTTTTTGGCGTCTCTAAAAAAACTTAGGGGGCACGGGCCCTCGTCCCCCCTCTCCCACCACTCCTGATTCCAGAACCAAGACAATTTTAAAGAACCAATCTTGTATAATAACTGGTCTGTCCCAATGGAATCATGCAGTAAGTCAATGAAGGGAGGGTTTTGTGGATCGACCTGATTTTGAGGATTTGTTTGACAGTGATAAATGGAAATTATTATCTTTACTTTCTTCCAGCGCGTGATGTGCATATAGACCACACAATACAGAAAAGTCTGATAAATTCATCTGAATTAAGTCCCGATTTGGTGAAAGATGAGAAGGTGCGAATGAATGAAGAGTCCGATGTTTGAGGTCTTGAAAGTGTACATGCTTCGTACTCTAAAGTGTCAAGGAATTATAAGAGGATTTGATTGTACATTAAAAGCATTGTTTAGCAATACAAAATCGGAGATGCATATCCCTACGTGTTACCATGTGTCTGTGATATGTTGTAATGTTGAAGCCCTAAAAAAAATGCGCTTCAAAAAGGTCAAAACTAGTCAAAACTAGTCAAAGTATAAAACAAAAAGCAAAAAAAAAAAATAACAGTGGTGAAAAGGGGAATTTCTCGCATCTGAAAAGATGTACTCAACAGAGGTTAAAAGAGAAGAATAGGACGTTATTAGAAAAGAAAAGGGGCACTTGGGAGTGCCTGAAAATGGGGGTAGGTGCCCCCAAATAATGCGCTTCAAAATGGTCAAAACTAATCAAAGTATAAGAAAGCAACACAAAAATAACAGTGCCCCCTCTGGTATAATGGGCAAAAGTGAGAAGAAGAAAGGAAAAAAAAGGTAAATTCATGTAATTTCAGCAACATTTGTAATTCNCCCCCCCCCCCCCCCCCCCCATCAGTACACCAGTGAGGGGACTGAACAATAAGACTAAAGCGACAATCAAGGTTTATTGAGAGCTCTTCGTGCCTGTTTGATAACCGAGAAGAATGGCTGAATTTAGAGGGATGGTTTAGAAAGGACGCCACTTATCCTGGTGTTTATTAAGTTCATGATGATTTGGCCCATACCAAGTGTCTGAGTCCCCGAAGTCGTTTGCCCCACACGATGACGGGCATCATGGTCTCCCCTGAGATCATTGACCACCGTAAATTTAAAGGCGCGTGGCACTGACGCAGACCTGGGCTTTAAGGGACGATCACGCTCTGCGAAATGCCCGGGTCGGGCATGTGATTGCCAAAAGGTTGCTCGAACACAAAATTGCCCTTACCATGGGCGATTGGTTTACTAAATGACGCACACTTCTGCTACACGATAAAATAATAATGATAAGCCTGCTAAAGACGAGACTGTGAAAACAATTTGTTTTTCTCTTCGTTTAACAATTTGCCTTGTTCTTCTTTTCACCATTTTTCATATTATTATGACGCTCTTTGCCCGAGTCATTTTTAATAACTTAAATGTTTAATCTACATATGGACAATGTTGTTTTTCAGCTTTAGGATCCATATGAACAATTCGTTTTCGTTTGGTGATGGGAGTTACATCTCACCTTTAAAGCAGAATTCCTGGGAAATGGCAGGCAACCTTCGCTCTTCGCCCGCACAACGACCATACCCTTTGTCCAATATACATATCTTTCACGAGGGAACAGAGATTGAGTGGAAAATGACATGTTCATTTTCCAATCTAAGCTGACACTCGGCCCGATGCTGGCTCGCCTCCACGGCTTGCCCGGGTAAGGCATGACGATGTGTCCCTGAGGAGGAGGTTGGCGTAGATACAGGGGCGCTGGGCTACGTCCCATCCTCAATCGAGTAATGAAGAAAAATCAGAAATGATGAGCAAAAAATGAAAACTGTTAAGAGGTGGGAATGATAACGTCGAAGATAATCATTAAGATAGGACCCCTCCCATGCCATTAATTCATATCAGATCCAGCTAGTATTAAAAATACCGGTGCCTCCCCCCCCCCCCTTCATGATGCCGCGTCCCTCTGAGTACCTGCATGGAATCACGCTATGCCATTTCATGAGAGTAAGGGTGAGGAGGGGGTGGGGTAGTAAACAAGGCATGATTGG
>BEXV01000559.1:186236-203936 GCA_003118195.1 Hemicentrotus pulcherrimus | reverse complement strand
GGGGGGGTCTTTAAACCCCCCCCCCCCCCCCCCCCCCCCGGGCTAGATAGGGTTAAATGATTATTGGTCCATATGGATGATCATGAGCCCATGTGGATAGTAGACAGGCTGGGTGTACACCATATGGAAATAGACCGATTGGGTAGGAAATGAACTGGTTATAGACCAGACGGCAATAAATCAACTAGAATCACCCAATGCCTATCAAGGGGCAAGCAGATAAAGGGGATGCTGTTTAGGGTGGGAAGTGGGTTGGTTCAGATTTCTAAAGATTCTGCTTGATATTCTAGAGTTTCAAATTCACACACATTGGTATCACCTTGGGAAGGTTAGGTGTGTGCCATTTTGAGAATTTATTTGTGATTGGAAGAAAAAAAATGTTTTAAAAACTGTTCTCATGATGAAATATATCTACTTATAGCTGTTTTAAACTAACAATCTTTTTTAATCAAAGAAATATGCATTGTGTAAGACAAGTCTGTGTTCAAATTATAATCTTGCAAGGTGATAAACATTCTTAGATTTATGATATTAGTTCCCCATAAGATCTATTGCTATGATAATTCCATGTTTGATGAGTAAATGTTATTTGTGTTCTAGTAATCAATCTGCATGTAAAGTAATTCTGAAATCTTTTTTGTCAGTCAAATTTTTAAAAAAAGAAATGTATCCTAAAAGTCAAGTTTGTTGAAGAAACTTGTTTGCTTTTTACCCTTTTTATTTTTTTTTTTATTTATTCACGTCTTGTTCTATCATTCTGCTTTGTCTTTCATGCAGGTTTCAGAGGAGGAAGGTGATGAGCTGGAGGATTTTAAAACCTTTTTTAAAAGAACAATCGCCACTGTCCAATTTGCACCACATAGGAGTCAGGATAATGTTGCTTCCAAACGACGTTCCCTTTTATACATCAAGGCGCTTGCAGTACTTTGCATACTAAACCTTGCAGATATATGTTATGTATAGTACTGCTTTGTGCAAATTAAAGGGAAGTTTCATTTTGGACACAGTCGATGACAGTAATGCTATGTATTTCAAGAATATTGTTGAGTTTTGATTCAAAATGTAAATTGAAGTCAAGGGGAGTCTCAATAGCCAATCACAATCAGGGAGGAGTGTCCTGTAAAAAATGGACAGTTAACAACTAAATTATTCATACCCGTACCTAGTTTATAATTCTGCAAGTATGTGAACATTTTATTTTCGCAATATATGTGAACATGAGAGAAGATGACATATTGAAGTCTTCATCTAAAAGTTTCCAATAAAGGCCCTTATTCAACCAGTCCACATTTCATTCTTGACTTACCAGCAAAAAAATCATCTAAGTTACAAGTGGTATGAATAATTCAGTTGTTAATTGTATATATTATTCAGAGGTGATTGTATTGTAAATATGTATATGAATCTGAAAAAAATTGATGACTAGAATGTTGACCTAAATGTTCTAAAAGTTTTTCTTCTTCCTATGAGCTAAACTTCACTCATAAATAATGCAGCAGAATCGGGGCAGTTTCTTTATGATGATGTGAGTTTACTACGATTCACAATTCTGTATCTTATGACACGGAGCTCGATAAATACTCTCAGGACCTATGTTGCATGCTGTTGTGATTTATTTACACATAGAAAAATCATGGCGGCTTTTTTGCGGCCGTTTACAATTCATACCTAAACAAGCCTTTACTGTTTCTGTTTGGTAATTGTGCCAGAAACATGGTCACAATAGGAAGAAAGGTTTTCAAACAATACTACATTGTAACCTTCCTGTTTGAGCAGTGCTGGGGTACGAGATATTATTTGTGAGCAAATGTGCCAAATGATCTCACGTTTATCAGGATGAGAACCCCACTAGACTATCGTCTCTTGGATAACTTTATCCCTCCCCGGGACAATGACAATTATCCCTAGACACCTACCCGTATATGAATTACCTCAAGTCCTGGAATAGTGACCAGTCCAAAAGGTATTTAGCGGTCATATTCACTGGCTCAATGTCTTGTTTTGAAGGTAGGGGTAGTTTATGGGGATAGTTGTATCGTTTGTAATTGTCAGATGTTGTAAGCGATTTAAAAAAAAAAAAAATATGGGGGGAGGGGGGTAATGTTGTCTAAACTGATACAAAGTTACCTGTAGACTGAAAGGGTGTAGCTCATCATGAAATAAATTTGGTTTAAGTTCACTAATGTAAAAATATTAACAAATAGTTTTGTCTTGTCTAAAGTGTAAAATATATTTTATTAAATGCAAAAGTTCAGGAAATTCTCATGGTGATTTGAGCTAAGCCTATTTCAGCTCAGACCTTGTCGAGTCAAATGGACTGACACAGTAAGTTATACACTATGTATTAAATGTACCTTACTCCGTGCTCGCAAAACTTTAACAGTAGTTTGGATGAAAATCTACATTCCAGAATAAGCCCACAAAAAAGAGGAAAGATTTTACCCACTAAGGATTGCATAGCCACATTGAATTAGGGTTGAGATATTGTGAGAAATTGAAGTAGAGTAAATAGCAGGTTTGACCATAGGTTGTTATGTTGAATCTATGATGGTCTTTGTTTTAAACCCATGAGCATTCTGAGGACTGATCTCTAGTTGTACATAGGTAAACGTTCATATATAATGGTTCAAGATCTTAGTTTGTTTTGACCTCCCTGCTTCTTTTTAAAGATGTATTTATTTATTGGAAGTACATGTATCCAATTTTATTTGGCTTCTTATTGTACCTTTTATCATTTTGTGTACTTTCCTTTGGCAACTTTATCATGAATAACATATTTTGGGGAAATGTGGAACCACACTCCTGGTTGGCCATACAAGGTCTTCAGAATAATGAGGATATCATTTTGTTTTCACATCCATGAAGTACAGTCAAACCTGTCTTGGTAGCTACCTCTCTATAAAGACTACCCATCTATAGTGGTCCTATATCATGTTCCTCTCTTGTCCAGCCTTTATAGACAGGTTTCATTGTACTGTCTAATTCTAGAGAGATAGAAGATTTTGCGCAAACTCTACCTGTTGTTATTCCAGTTTTTATGTACTTCAAAATTTGCTTGTGCCTGAATGTTTCAAGAAAGATATATCCTAAAAGTAAATACATGTAGTGATACTTGTAATTTTTAATGGAGTTTCTTGGTTTGCATGTTATCACATCATGCATAATTAGTTATGCTTATTGTATGGTGTACCACATTATGTGGGAACAGGACTTCATGCATGGAGGTGTGATGGCTCAGTGGTAGAGTTAGAGGTCTCCTAACCAGAAGGTCCCGTGTTCAAAACCAAGTCAATGCACTAGTGTCCTTTGGTAAGGCATTAATCCTCACTATTGCTAGCTTACTTTAAGCATACAGATGCTTCTTAGCAGTCAGATAAAAAACAAACCAACAACCAACATGCGAGGTATTATGTGAACCTAGGATGAGATAATGTAAAAGCTACAAGATTGGTAGTACCCATTAGGCCTTGGACAAATATCTTCTACTTTTCAAATACATGTATTTGTGCAAATAAGTATTAAAATAGTTTGAAGGCCTCGTACTCTTTTGACTTGCTTTGGTAAAGTTCCGTCTTGAGGTCAAAGATTATTTTGGATTCAAATCAGGCCATTAGCTTGGCCAAAAATCTACAATGTCCAAGTCCTCGGTATGTATTTATTCTTAGTACATGACAATGTCCATTTACTACATATTATATACATGTATGTAGAATATTGTTTTTTCATCAGATACAATTAAGTGACTCAAAGACTTTGTCTTATTGAGATATTTTTTGAAAAGGACTTTGCTTTACTCAAACATCATGTTTTATACATTTTTTCTTGTATTTTTAATAAAACTAATGATGTATCCAGTATGCCAAAATCTTTTTCTTTTATTTTGTTGTGCTTTGTTGATTTTTTAATGAGGTATGATAATTGTCAAGACAAATTTAGTGTTTGCCCAAATGTGCTTGGTGTATGTTGCTCTCTGTGCATATTTTTTAACCAAGATGGTATGATATATAGTTTATTTGTACATATTAGGTAAGATTAGGTTGGATCAATTTACATGTAAATTCAGTTACAGATACATTGTACATCTACTTGTATTAGTAGAGCTATACCCCATTAAAGGTAATACAAAGAAATGATTGTCAAAATATCACTTGGGTACCAGTAGGCCTTAGATAAGAATAATAATAAATAATACCAACTGAATTTATAAAGCGCAATTTCCGTGGGGATCAAGGTGCTGTTCCTTAGTCAAAGAACTGTAGAGTTATTTTTTTTTGATCAAGTGAAATATGATTTCTTCGAAATGCAGGAAGTTTTTTCGATAGGCGTGGGGCACGGGATTACAACTAGCTTGAAGCAAGCCTGTTTTATGGAATAGGGAATAACAAGGACAGGGGCCCATTTAGATTGAAGTGAATAGTTTATTCTCTGTTTCTAGAAGTGTGCTGGACAGAGATTGGAAAGTTTTCAACAAGCATCTGCTATATAGTATACAGAACAGAAAGAGCCATGATACCCAAGATATGTGGTGTGAAACTGTTTGATAGAAAGAACAGAAGTGAGCTCATGGAAAGGTTGGGTCTGGAAGAAACTGGTGAAAGTGGATCGAGATGGATAGGCCATGTGTTGAGGGAGTGGAAGACCCTAAGGTGAAGAAAGAAAACAATGGTTTTGGTCTAAATGAGAAGGTTACTAAGGACAAGAAGTGGAGAGAGCTAGGGAGTGTCTTAATGGCCCAAAGTCAAAAAACCCTCGCAAGAGGGAAAATGTTAACTTCAATAAATGATTTGTAACTGGAAGCCAGTAAATAATTTGTTGCAATACCTGCGAGATTCACTTTTTGTAATCACTGAATTGTCATTCAATGCAGAGCCCCCCCCCCTCCCCTCCCCAACACACTTTTTCAATTCCCCCCCAAAGTGCGACTTTTTACATAGGAAAAGTGCCTCATTTAATTTTGACAAGTGCCCCTTTTCCTTTGTAAGAAGTGCCTCTTCCCTTTCTGATAAGTCCCCCTCCCCAACACACTTTTTCAATTTCCCTCAAAGTGCCCCTTTTTGCATAGGAAAAGTGCCTCATTTAATTTTGACAAGTGCCCCTTTTCCTTTGTAAGAAGTGCCTCTTCCCTTTCTGATAAGTGCCCCTTTTCCTCTCCTAGGGAGTGTGTAATCAAGGCGCCAAGTCAATAACCCCTTGTAAGAGGGGAAAATATTGATGTAACTGGAAGCCAGTGAATAATTTGTGATACTTGCAAACTGTCATTCAATGCAAGGCCCCCCCCCCTTCTTCAATTATGCCAAAAGTTGCCCCTTTTCCTTTGTAAGAAGTGTGTCTTCTTTTTCTGACAAGTGCCCCTTTTATTTTGACGCATATCCCTTTTCCTTTCTAATAATTTCCCCTTTCCTTGAAATAAATGCCCCCAAATGTTGTTCATAAGAGCCCCTCTGATATAATGCCCCTATTAAAATTGTACAGGTGCCCCTGTCCCATTCATATAATTTCCCCTTTTAGGTACAAAGAAGTGGACCTTTTCACTTCCGGTAAGTGTCCCTGCCACCTCTAATAATTACCCCATCCAAATCTGAGAGGTGCGCGTTGTACTTTTTAATAGTTGCCCTTCCTCTTCCAATAAGTGCCTTTTTTTGTTAAAAAAGTGCCCCTCTTCCTTTTTTACAAGTACCCTATTTTCTTCTGATGAAGTGCCTTTTAGTCCTTTTTAATATGAGCCCCTTCTCCTTTTTCACCTTTGACAAATGCTTCAATTAAGATCTGATAGGTGCCCCTTTTCCTTCAACAGATACCCCTTTTTCATTCTCATTGGTGCTTTTTTTTTAAAATCTCTGACGAACGCCCCATGCCCCAATATCCCCTTTGAAAGTGCCCCCTTTCCCTTTCTCCATAACATACGCCCCTTATTAAAAGCGAATTTTATTCTTTAATTGCTCTCAAATATATTTGAATTTGTAATCAATCAAAACTAAATTGGCAACTCAGACTTTTGTTTAAAGGACCTCTTCTGCTTGCTATAAACTGAAAAATTCATGTACATACTGTATTTCCATTTTTTTAATAATTGATGAAGGAATATATGTAGATACGTTTCATACAGGGATTCTGTAGAAATATATGTGCAGTAATTTCATCTGGGATGCATATACATGTATGAATGAACATTTTCTTTAGAGAAATTAATCAGTGAAGATTTTTGTATATGTAGAGAAAATTGGAGAGGGACCAAAAACCCAGAGTAGCCAATTCACATTTGATCGATTGCACAATAAGTTCATTTGTTTGATCAGATTTTGCTCAAACCTTTTTCACTGATCCCTTTCATTTTTCTGCTTCTATAAAAACCAACTTCATATCAGAATAGACATCCCCCTTTAAAGTGGAAGTAGGATATCCTATCATAAGACTGTATACCGGAATTCGCCTTCAAGAGGGTTGGGCAATTTGTGTGCATACATTATGTTTGCTTTTTCCCATATAAATTTACAATTTTCTTTTGCATGTACTATGATGTACATGTATTGCACATTAGCAGAATTCAGTTCTACCAAAAATGGAAAACTTGCCCCTTCTTTTTTTCACCAAAGAGAAGGCTGCGTAATTTGCCGCTATATATATATATATATGTCTGTATATCAATGTACGTATTAGTAAATTCAGAATGACAAATTGTATTGTATTAGCTTCAAGACAATTATGTACAGGTACAAGTTTTTCCTAGCAAATCATGATAAATTCCTTAGATAGGTAGTAGATAAATGTATTATATAGACTTGAAAATGAATGCTTGGCACCGATCACTCTCTATCTCTGCAAAACCAGAAACTATTGCAAATTGTAGGACAACAATTTTTTTCCTAAGAATCTTTTGTGAATTGCAGAAATTCAGTGTCATGTCAATTGTCATTCAATTAGTTTGCAGCATGAACATTTCATGAATCACAACTACTTGCAAACATGTCATGCACAAGAAAAGTTTCTGGTTTTACAATATTCTTTCTCTCTCTTTTATACAGCAATACAATCAAAATAGAGCAAGCACCAACTATATGCACACATGTACAGTGAAACCTTGTTATGAAACTAGAACTTACGAGGTAAAGCTCGTTTTGCCGGGCCCACTATGACAACGAGGCTTGCTACCTCTTGGTCCTACAAGTTTGTTTTATAACGAGAGTCCACTGTATATAGATCCTAAATTTGTACGAGCATTCATGGCCATGTAATAGATAAGGATAATGGATTCCACACTAATTCTCAGGCTTTCTGATATGATGCAATGGCAAATTCACAGGATGGAAATTTTGGGGAGCCAACACAATGGCATGGAAAATAGGGCGTGCCTTGCAAAAAGGCACAAGTGAAATCCTAATACTGTACTTAAACCAGAAACTTGTATGGCATACAACTTTGCAATTTGTAAATGACAGTGATTTTTTACAAGATAGTCCCCAAAATTCGGTATCAGTGGAATATGTGATTCAATATATCATCGCATGAAACTTCCAAAAGTTGGCCATGTCACAAGATATGCAAAGTGCTAGCAGTCTAGTTATTTCGATTTAATGCCCTTCTGCTATGCATACACTTAAAAGTAAAGACCAGTTTTGGAAACACCCCCTCTCAAAAAATGAAATGGAAGCTCTTATTCCAATCATGTGAAAGAATATGCTTTGACTAATATGTGATCATACAAATTTTGTCCAGAAACCGCCTACTGATCGATATATTTGAATTATTATATCTATTTGGACCTGATAGATATAATGCATGTGTCAGGGTAGTCCCATATACATCTTTCTGTGTACAGTGCTTGTAACTTTATCAGGACTGGGCCAAATTTCTCATCATTTTGATGATTCCAGAACCTTGCAGTACACACCAATACTTATATGCTAGATCTAAGATGAACAACCTTTTCTGAACAATTCCACTTTTCTTTCACGATGCAATCGAACGACCATAACTGGTCTTCATCTTCCAACAGTAATCCAGCATGTACCATTTGAAAAACCATACCATGTACATGTTCATGCACTGCACTTGAGATCTCTCTCTCTCTCTCCCTCTCTGCAAATGTGAACAGTGGAACCATGATTATACATGTAACAAACGACATGTACTGTTTAAACAATATTTTTTTCTTAGTAGAATAACCTTTTTGATAGCGACCACCTGTGCAGATAGACTTTCTGTCAATAGACACCACATTTTTCAGTTTCCTTGAATATGAAACCTGTACATAAAGACCACCTGACTAAATAAGACGAGTGGTCTTTACATACTGGTTTCACTGTATTTTGTTTTTGTTGTAGATTTGAAGGCCCCAATGTAACAAAGTCTGAATATAAGAAGGCAGTATCCCTGGTTCCGGGCAAGTTGTTTTAACATGGTTCCACTGTACCTGTGTATGGTCCTACATGTACGTTAATGATGAATATACACGAGCACACCACTCTCACTTCGACCACACATGGGTTGCACACATAACCAACAGTCTTACAATTTCTAATGCATGTATTGTATGTTTGTGTTCCAGTGCGCAATACAGTGAAATATTGAAACATGTACATAGAATGATACATGTGTAGATTAATATTATTACTATTCATTTGTTTATAAAGTAGAGACTGTTGTTTTCAGCACAAATATTGTCTTCAACAATGGATTTGTTGTTTCTTTAAATGCATTTGTCTATTTGTATTCCATTAATTCATATTTTTTTGGGGGGCGGGGCATTTATTCATACAATTTTTCACTGTATTTCATCGCATGTGTCCAACTGTTGATGTATTTTTGAGTGTAGAGCAAGTGAAATGTGTTCTAAATGTAGGTTTAATTCTATCAAAAGTTAAATTATTAGGAAAATTATAAAGAAGATACATGTATAGTTTACCTACTATCCCTACATAAATCTTAGTTCTTCCTATAAAATCAAATATATGCCTCTTTACTTGGAACCTTTATCTTATCAATTAAGTTGTATGGGCCCTAAACCCCCTACTTTACAGATCTGAAGATAACCCTTGTGATTGACAGAAAGAGCCTGGGTGTTAATATGGAAGTACAAACTTAGGTGAATTGCTTCAAATCTTCTACCAACCAAACTACACTACCCTGAAGAACGAAAAAAGGGTACAACACAGACGCCAATGTGGATATTTGATACAGAAAACTCTATGGTTACTTGAGAGCTTGATGCTAAAACCTCTCAGAGAAATATCTGGATGGACCTACTGATTTGAACTTGTGAGAGAGAAGCAACCATAGATCAGATTCATACACTCCACTTTCAAGGACAAACGTTCAAAAAAACAAAATGTCTTCAGAGCACAAGTTTCACATTTTCATTTTTTTTTCATGTTTTTCCACTTTTGTATAAAAAAATTGATAAGAAAAAATCAGTCAATAAAAAATAACATAAAATTTTGGGCAGTCGCTTCGTTTGGCAAATTGCATCGTATTCACTCGACAGTGCACGGCCCATTTCACATAAATACTGGAATGTGGTGAGCTACTCCTCAATCAAAGAAGACATTCAACCAAGTTCCCACACATCATGTACACAATATTATCAAATGTTGAACTGTGTTAATGCTTTTAAATTTAAAAGGGGGCAAGAGACATTTTAATCCTATTATTTATTATGGGTAGTTAATTTTATATGATTTTGTATTAAATTACTTTATGTTTAACTTAAATTCAATTAAAACACAAAACTGAAGAGATGGAAAATTTAAACACTAGCCTTTACAGGACTTGGGTTTTTAAAATGCCAATAGGAATGGAATTTTATTTTAACCAATTAAAACTCAAGGCAAAAATACTACATGAAATAAATGGAAGTTACATAAGAAAGGCCAAGCCACTAGATAGGAAAAAAATCACAAATACAAAGCTTATTATAATTGCGAGAAAAATATGACATACATTAACAAGGCATTGATCGATTGATAATCATGAAACACACCAGGGAGGGGAGGGCAAACAGAACAGAAAAGGGTTTAATTCTTGGCTAAATTATATTACAATTGGTCATAAAAGGATAACAACAAGAGAGCTTGTCGATCCTTTTTTTTTTCTCTCTATCTCTCTTCTCTCCTCTTTTTTTTTTTTGAATGGAAGAGAAATGCAAATAAAAAATGATTTCCAGAATACCACTGCGTGATTCATATGCACATTCAGAAACATGTTGTGTCGCAGATTGATTTTTTTTTTTTTTTCATTTTCTTTTTCTCAAAAATTGTTTGATTCGCTTTGGTACAGTTGAGCTAATTATACATTTCATCCACTTCATTTCAATCCCCCAAGTCCATATTTTGTAGAGTTTCACAGGGACAATCACGTGAAGAATCGAATATTTCTTTTTTTTTCGAAGCAAGAATCTTTTGCACTCCTTTCAGAAAGACATGGGTGCTAATAGTTGTCCTTGTGAAACTCCGGAAGCCTTCGCATCGATAAGCCACGCCTCAAGGAAGATAACATGTACAGCAATTCCACAAATTCAGTCGCCAATACACTCCTTTACTTCTTGACTCCTCTACCTGCCCCGCATTTTTGTTTTCTGTACAAATTTTTTCCAAATTTTTTTTTGCAAAGGGGCAAGTGTCGATTTCTCAGGAGTGTCCAACGTTAATCTAGGGACGAAAGAAGAAAAAAAAAAAAAAGAAAGGCAAATTAGAGATACATCTAAATCATTATATATAACATTCTTTGTAAAACTTCCATATGAGAACAAACAGAATAAACCAACAGCAAACATTTTAGAAAACAAAAAACATATATCTTGAGCAATCAAAGCAGCAGCAAAAATACACAGGCAAAATCAAGTTAATTGACAAACTTGCAAACTAAAAAAAGATGAATGAAAAAGATGCTGCAAATGATAGGATGGTGCAATGAAAGAGGAAGGGGAGGAGAAATAGATGAAGAGATGAACACTGCTCATGTGTGAACAAATGATGGCCAAAATGTTGTGTCAATCACACCACAAAAAAGGGTGCCACAAAGGAGTGGCTCAACTACTGCACCGAGCCAATCCGATTCTACCACTCAAAGACACTACATGAAATTGAACAATTCAATTAAAGTGAAGAAGGTGAGGTGTGGAGTCAAGGAACTATGAAGAACACAAACACCTAAATCTTTTCTGTTTTTTAAAGAGACGGAAACTTTGAAGGATTATATTTAAATACCTGTTCATGGGTCCCCCTTCTTGGCCTTAAAACACGTCTTTAGCGAGAGTAGGGGTGGTGGGCTCCGCCCCCGCGTCGATTAACTGGGGCTTTGCCAGGTTCTGATTGTTCTGTAGGTAGGGAAAAATTACAAACGTCCCTTCTGAGTAAAAAGTTATTTGACAAATTAACATCTCAAACTCTCTGACGTGAAAAGATTATTGATACCCTATCCATCTATCTATACTACTCTATGAAGGAGTATTGGGGGTGTGTACTTAGCAGGTCCAGAAACGGGGAGTGACTAGTCAAGGCCAGACTGAGCAGAACGGGACTGGGCACGGGACATTTATAGGGAATGCTCCATAATCGAGTCGAAATTAAAGAACCCTAAGCGATCTCGAGCAGCATGTGCGGGAATCCGTAAAAAGGGTGGTACCATATGCGGGGCACGACTACCTAAATGAACGAAAAGCCAGAACTTTCCCACCTACAGACCAACTATAGAACTTGCATGGCCACCATCCAAGTACCCTTTTTCAGGTAATTTTCAAAAAATAACCCAAAAATATTTAAGTTAACATGCCTCTGGCACCACCTTCCGTGGCAGAGGCTAGATGATTACCATTTGCCCTCACATGTACAGTGTTCGTCATCGGTGGGTAGGTGGATCTCAAGAGCCCTTTCACCTAGCTACTTTTGAGAATTTTGTTTTTCCACCAAGCAGTAAAAAGAGGAAAGAAACCTTGAAAAGACGGTACCAGAAGAGGAAAGAACATTTTGCAACAAGTTTCATTTCTGGAGAATCGAGGTAAGTGGGTAGTTGCTCGTTTCTTTTTTTTTATAAAGGGGGGAGGGGGTTGTGTCAGCCATGCAAGATGCATTTGCAAGAGTCACAGCAGACAAGCAAAGAAAAGATATTTTGTTTCATGCATATAAATTGAGCCTACAAAGAAATAGCAAATCACAAATGAGGAAAAAAGAAATACATCTAAAACATGAGAAAATGAGACATTTAATAATTCCTTAGCACCAGTCACCTTATGCATTATGAACTGTGGCAATACTCTTTTTCAAGAAAAAGGATCACATCAGCCGATGTTTGGGGAAAACTTCAGTACTTTTGAGTTGGTAGTTCATTAACATACTAGATTTGTTACATTTGAACGATCTACATGTATAAATCTGATGCCACATTATGTTGAAAAGTCCATTCCCCAGTTTTCCCCAGTTTGTAAACATACACTGCCATTGAATGAGAAGACATATTACATGTACCGTATGTGTTATTGCTTAATACAGCATTCTCTGTATCAGATATATTTGTGTATGGCTGTTTGAAATGTGTTCAGGTTTAAACACGTCAATTCATTAGTAAAACTCTGTCCAACTTTAGTTCTCTTTTCTCTATAAGTGATTTGCAGTTCTTTGACAATGATATTAAAGTGATTCTGACAAGTGACGCTTTTCTCTCCTTTTTTTCTTTCTATTTCCGATTATAATTTTGTTGTTTTTTTTTAATCAGAAAATAATATCTTTTCTTTCAACAGACAATATTAACCAAAATTCATATTTTTTGCATTTATATATTCATGAATTCTTTGTCATAGGCAGGAAGTTAGCAAATGTATAAAAATGTAATGATGTTTAGTCAAAATGAATATTTTGAAACTCATAGTAAAAATGCTCATGCACTGTATTTGTTTACACGCAAGATCCAACATCATGCAATTAAAAAAATATTTCATCAAGTCATTCTTATGACAGTTCACATCGACACACATTTATCACTCATTGATTGTGTGGCATGCATTCTACAATCAAATCATACTAGACAACATCACAAAAGAGTATTTAAGTGTGATGTCATACTGGCCAAGTGGTCAAGATTGCTGGTTTCAAACAATGGTGTGGTAATCACATCATCCCCAAACACTGATTTTGCCCTACTCCAAGCCTGTTGCTTGCATGATTTCACAGTGAACATCATGTACAGAACCAGAAACCTGGACCACGAGCGAATACGATGTTAGCACTTCAGTACTCCACAACACTGGACGGTACAAACCACATTTCAACATCTTCATGTAATTCACTATGTCTACATCAAAAGAGACTGAATCAAGAGTAGAGTCCTGCCACTATAAAAAATTACTCTTTCTGCACACTTGCTTTTACCAGAGCGCCTTATGAATTCTCTGAAGTTCTATTCTATAGATTTTGAGATTAATCACTCACCACTCCCATTTTCCAGATAGTCCAGCTTTTCAAGAAAACTACGATATGTAAATGCGTGTTTTCTCATCTCATAATTTGATATCTAGTGCAAATGCTATATCCGCATTAAACTGATAACACTGATTTTCCTCTTAAAATCCTTTTAGCATGAAACAAACTATCTAATAATAGCAAGTGCAATATATTTTACCATCCTATCAATCATGATGCTCTCGACAATTAATCAGTAATTAAGTGATCAGTTTCAGACTTTCCTAACTGATTCAGTCTCTCTAATTATAGAGTAGTGTATTTTCTGCTTATTTTCTAACCGATTTGCTAACCAAAGATTTATGTTGCGAGATAATTGTTCCAGTGACTTCCTACTCAGAAATATGTTGTGAATGATATTTCTGCAGGATATTTAAATGGATAGACTAAGTTTACCTTATTCTCATGTGTCTTACCTGTATTTGGCAGTCGCTCCCTTCTTCCAAACAATAATTATCTATAGTAAATGGGCAAGTCAAAAATATTTTGTCCAACATCAACCACATACAAATTTAGAATATCATGGTTAACAGCCCAACTAGAGCTTAGATTAGACTAAGTATTAAATAAAATGGATTTGAATGGAACTCCTCGATACTTGGTAACCAATGGGATACTAACACCAAATGACAGAATATTTTGGACTTGCCCAATTACATTCAAACCTAATCTAACTAGCACTAGTTTCATGTATCAGGAATGCTCATTGGTTGTCCTCAATCACCCTACAAAGCCTGACAAAAAGAAGTGACAAAACTTACAGTCAAGCAAAATTCTGAAAAAATCCCTAATCGACGCAAAGCAGATTCCGTCTCACAAAACACCTCTACAAATACAGAATGAACAGATTGCAGTAAAAAAAAAAAGGAAGACAAGAAAGTACATTGGCTTGTCAACAACCTTTTCATTTACCATATCCACTGTTGTAGCCTCCGTATCCACCGCCACCACTATAACCGCCGCCGCCTCCGTATCCACCGCCACCGCTGCTGTAGTCACCGTATCCACCGTAGCCACCACCGCCGCCGCCACCTCCTTGGCCGTAACCACCCTGGCTGTAGCCTTGATAGTTGTAGTCGTAACCCTGGTAGGCTCCCTGGCCACCACCGCTGCCATAGCCGCCACTGTAGCCGCCACCACCATAGCCACCACCGCCGCCACCACCATAGGATTGGCCATAGAAACCTGGTAGGAGAAAGTACAGGATTGGAAAAATTGATCTCTAGTTGTTTATTGCTTCAATAGGCATGCATTTGTATGGAGCATTAGCACCAGATCTCTGTGTTACGTACAGAGTCTGACTTGTATCCATCTCAAGTTCCTACTAAGGCTGTGCACAACAGTGTAATGAGGTACCCGAGTACACTCCCAGGCTTTCAAGCAAATACTCGAATATTCAGACGCCATGTTTTTTATTATTTTTTCTCTTTTGGGGGGATTTTTTGGATCTTTTTTTTCTTTTCAATTTTTTTTTGCCACCACCATACCACTGGAGCAGTATATCCCAGGTCCATCCACGAAAACTCATGCAATTTTACTGTTGCAGTTGAAGGCACCCATTTAATAATAATAATAATAACAGTTAACAATGCTGTTATAAAAACCAAAGTCAGAGATGGCAGAATAATCCATTTTCCTCCGAGTCCAAACAGAAATCCGGACATTTGGTTCCAGTTTCTGAGTGGTGAGTTTGACAGTGCTTGAATTGGTAATCTTTTTACTGACGGTACCATGCCAGCGGCTGCCGCTCTCCCTGGAACAGGTAAGTGTCGGCCTGGACCAGGTGCCAGGTGACCAGGATTTTTTTATTTTATTTTTTTTTTTTTTTAATTTTTTTTTTTGCGGCTGCATATTCGGGTACGAGAAATCATACTTAAGTAGTTGTCAACAGTGGGGTACTCGAGCATAACAAAAAAAACACTGAAAGATTCACTGATTGCAGAGCTACCACCCCCAATTTAAATAAAATCCTATTCTTTTCCAATAAAAATTGATCGATAAAGTACTTCTTTTTTGTAAGACTGTGTTCGTTGACATTTTGAAGAATTATGCACAAGTACATTTTACAAACATTTGTTGAATATGTGAAAGTTCGTTGTGAATGATTGGTCAATGAACTAATAATGAGCGACATGACATGTAAATGTATTTTAATGGACTATTGTTTGAATGATTTCCTCAGACTGGTGTGTTCGATGAACCAATGATCATCCCCAAATTGCTGATGTAAGATGCTTGTACATGTAGGATACTTTACAGGAAAGAATGGGCAATTTGCCTTTGAAAATGGCACACACGAAAAATACATTCAAATTTTTTTTTTCTTCTTTCTAAAAATCGTAAAATTGTACTGGTTGGCAGCTTTGTCAAGTTTTCATTTAAAACAAATTTTTAGAAATCAGAACTACAGTTAAAAGTCGAAAAATCGCTAATTTTCGTGATTTGTGCACAAAACGTATAGAGATCTTATTTTCCCCAAAAAGAGATGAAACATTGATTGGGTCTCAACAACTTGGGGAATCTGACAAAATGTGCTGGAATATTACTCTGCATTTTTTAACAACCTGATGCTATTATAACCACAATATGCCAATAATAGAGTTGAATCCTACATATAGAATAGAGTGGGCGTTTTTCACATCAGGTGGTTGCAGGAATTTATCTTATCTTTTAATTGCTTCCTTTACTAGATATGGGCACATCTATATGACGTGATATGAATGAACAAAGGGGGTAAAAACAGAATCCATGCTAATAAGTTGGAGAGTGAGAGTGTGATATTCTAAAAGGTATAATAGAATTTTCAGAATAGATAAATCATGAAAAAACTTGCGAGCCTGGTTAAATGTTACTCCCTTAGTATTCATGACTGATGATAAAGAACACTCACAAAGGAACACACCAACTGAAGAACAATGCACAGATTGACAACTGCATGTAAACATGATCACATACACAAACACACTCTCTCACACATTCTGTCATTATCCATGAAGACATGATAAAACCCCTTAAGTATTTTCTAGCATGGCTCCCCAGTCCAATTTTGTTGGCACTGCGGAAGCCACAAAATAAGCATGATCACTAAAGAAGTTGAGAACAATGCACACTGCACAAATTGGCAATTACACATGATCACTCAAGAGCAATGCACAGATCAGACAATTTCACAAGATCACTAAAAAGCAATGTACATAATAAAAGTGGACATTATAAAGACTAACCGGAATCCTCGTAGCCTCCGTATCCGCCCCTGTACCCGGGACCAAATCCTACAGAGAAAGATACTTTAGTGTTAGCAAAATTCCTTTTCTCGACCCATGTTGCAGTAAAATAGATGATGTCAAGGACAAAATTGCCCTTGACACCCCTGGGGCCCGTAACAAAAAGGTTTGTGATCACTTGCGATTGTTTTAATGACTGATTCTGATTGGATAATGGTCGGCCTTTTCTACAATATGTGCATGGAACAATGTTTTTGATTGCCCATTGCCGTTTCGCATTTCATGGCAAATCTTTGTGTTACGGGGCCCAGGATTCTTTCAAAAGGCGGCCTAAATTAAGATATCCGCCAATGACTTGCAATGCAAGTCTTTGAGCACAATAGTTTCTAAGATACTAAAGTAGTAAATGTTTTAAACTTTCAAAATGCTAGCTACACTTCATATTGTATGATTTGACCTCCGTACTGTTATCGCTGCAGCATAATAGCAACAAGGGTTGTCACAACCTTTGCACATTTTTTCTTCATTTCACATGACATTAGATTAGGGCTTTAGAACTAACGTGCCATTGACCTCATTGTTTTCTTCTTACTGGATATAGTATTAGCAATTAAATTGCATACTGAATTACATCCTCTCAACAGCTCGTCCTGTACAAACTTTACAACCATTTACTTCATAAACTTTACAAATAAGTCCAGAACTTCAAAATGTTAATGCAACTTTCTTTTTCATGACAGTCCACAATAGTTTCTTGTTTTACATCAAGTCACATTGGCTGAAGAACAATCTGTGGAGAGAGGGGGTGGGGATGCTTACCTCCTCTTCCTCTGCCTCCTCGCATGCCCATGCCTCCTCTCATCTTCTGTTGTTGCCTCTCTTCCCTTGAGACTGCTTCACTGACTTCAACTTTCTGAAAAAACCAAAGACAATATCTGTTTGGTGAAAAGAGTCATGGAGGTGAACTGACATGTGCTCTGGCAACTACTACTTTTGGCTTCCCTACAAGTGAGCAAAGTTTATGGAGA
>BEXV01000559.1:130801-145641 GCA_003118195.1 Hemicentrotus pulcherrimus | reverse complement strand
ACTTTTGATCTAAGACACACACATACATTCCATCTGATATCTCATTACCTTGAATAAATATGCCACACAAGGGCAAGATTCAGTTCACCCATTACCTACTTATGTGAAATCAATAATCTTGAATATCTCCCTATCCCCATACCGACCCCATATACATTCAACCAATGTATTCAATGTCGATTCCACATATAGGAAATTATCTATCACAAAATATCACAACGGTTACTGCAATCCATATCATTAAAGATAACATTTAGATCAAGATTAATACTCCTTAAAACATGTGCTAATCTCATTAAGTTATGAGGGCTCAGTTAAAGTCTTCAACTGCTGTACCTGAGCATAGCTATATTTCATGTTTTATAAAATATTTCATAAAATAATACAATTCTTAGTTTACGAAGTGTTTAGTGCTGAACAGATTGGATTATCCATGTACCACCCTTAAGGTAGATCCCTGCCCATTCTCTCCCTCACCATTACGCTAGCAGGAGACACAAGGCTAATTCTAGATCATATGTAGCTTCCAGCACACTCCAATTAGGGTCCCCATTTGTCTCCTGGGTATGGAGAGGCAAATATAGACTTCTGCCTGGCTTCTGCTGGGATGTGTAGCTTGACCAGATCCAGATCAACATATCTATCATTCCACATCACATTGACTGAAGACTACATCAGCACACTCCCAGGACCCCCATTTCTCTCCTGGGTATGGAGCGGCAAATGGAGACTTCTGCTTCTCTAAGTGACATCAACCATTCTGCTGGGATGTGTACCCTGACAATATCAATAATCCAGTAGTATACGTACCTCATGTCTGACTACCAATTAAGCCAGGATGAAATTTAAGAAATATCTCCATTTTACTAGTTGAGCAATATATCATGGCACAAAGATGATAAAACCATGGCTCCCTAGGGCACTTTTCACATGTACATATTTATCACACATACCGGTAATTATAATCTAATGAATGGCAATTGTTCTACTTTGTTAGGCCTTATTAGCTGTCATCTCAGATACAGGCATACGAGTGCTATATGTGCAACAAAGAAATGCTACTCAATATGAATGAAGCACAAGTTTCTTTGTTTCATTGTCTAATTTAGTTTCAAAGTTTTTTCATGGAAAGAACCTACACAGGTACATGTACAAGTATTTAAATTTGATACGTTTCAGGTAGAAAGCAATATTGGTAGCTCTTTTTTTTAGGTCCAAATTTTGGTTAAAAAGCCAACATTCTTTGACTGAATTTGCCACATATAGCACAGATGAGATTGATTCTTTTATAACCATGACGATGATGAACAAGCAAGTATTTTCTAAGCACTTACTGGTAGCTTTAATTTGAATTGTTCTTAAACAAATATTGTAGAAGTATATGTGCATATATCTTAGTATTCCTACATTAAAGTGTCTACCTTTGTCAACTTGAAAATTAAGTAAAGTAAGAAGCCTTATAGTTTCAAATTTTGGATAACGTTATTGAAGATTCAAAGTAGTGTAAGTATGTACACTTATCTAATATTTCCTATATCATAGTTTTCAAAATTCCATCCTCAAAATGAAAAAAGTAACAAACCTTAAACTGTGTATGCAAAAGAAGGGGATACATATATTAAGACTAGATACATGTACCAAATATATCATTCAAAAATACACCAAGAAAACATGTTAAACATCAAGAACTTATACTCTTGAAGTAATAATTAATAAATATTATGAAAATATAATCATATATATCTATATCTTGATTGACATTTGATTTATATAATATTCCATTGATGCCAGTTGGTTAATGATTTTATAGGAGGATATAAACATTTCTGACAATGACCATGAAGAAATGAAGGTACTAAGTATATATCAATAGGTCCAGTACATATATGATATCATAAAGATATTTTTGCAAAAAAAAAATCATTCAGGTTGACTTGTAAGTATATGCTTTACAATGAGGCGCAGCAACATAAACATTGTACATACTTCAAAACAACATGAGAAATTCTGCTTCAATATTTGTTTACAAGTATATGTATAAATATACCTTGATATCTACAATTTGGCCCTTTTATCTCTGGGGTTATTGAGAAATTATTTTGTTCACATTCACTCATTGGATTTAAATACCAAACAATTACTCTAAATTATATGTTGTATCATCGCAATAATATCAGTACCGGTATTCAAATTCTTTTCCTACTGCTGTCAAAGACACTTAGAATGAAATTTTTCAAAAATATAAATGTGCTAAGATTGATTCAAATAATAATTATTATTAATTTTGTTGTTTGCTTTTTATCATTTCATTACTTTTCAAAATACCTGTCAAAATTTTATCTTTTATACATAAATTCATGCAAAATGTTGAAGCACAAACTTTTATGTTCTTTTAAAGCTACATCACATTTCTTCATCTATTTTCAATGCATGTTGTTATACTTATTTATACATTTTTCACAATGCCATTTAAAGTACAAGATGCATTTTTTAATAATTTGTCTTGTTTTGCAGATTTTGGAAAGCCAAATATACTTTGACAAACTCGCTTCTTTTTAAAATAATTTGTCAAATTTTCACTTTTTACAATTAGTTTTGTACATTACAGAAGGTGCTCCACCTTCTGAACAATGGGATTCACCATGGACACCTGTGCTCGCTTCTTTTTAAAATAATTTGTCAAATTTTCACTTTTTACAATTAGTTTTGTACATTACAGAAGGTGCTCCACCTTCTGAACAATGGGATTCACCATGGACACCTGCCACAGGTGTCCATGGTGAATCCCATTGTTCTACAAACCTGATGCTGTCTAAGTCAATACCTTACATTTACCACAAAACTTGGACTGTGACACATTTTTGCACTCCCATTATGTGCGGTTTTTCAGCTTCCTGTTAATTTATAACATCATGTTTAAAATAACTACCCAAAGAACAGACATGAAAGAATGCTGTTGAGAAAGGTTATCAAAGAGAGAATCAGTTTGAGAGAAGCACATACCGGTAGTCAAATGGGGAGGAAGCACACCCCAATTACTATACATGCTCTCTTGATCAAAGAGTGAAAAATCAAGATTTTTAATTACCGGTAGTACAGAAAAATACTCAATCATTTTTTTTTAAATCTGTATAAATTTGAGTCTGAAATTCTTTCAAAAGATAGATTAGTTATCCCAGATTCTACATACACATGTATGATAAAACTATAAAAGGGATCATATTTCTAACATCAAACAGACTTTTGTCATTATTACTGCAACTTTGTCCAGAGTTTTGTGGTGACATATCAAACAAAAGCATCCAGTCAGAGCTAAAAATTTGATTTCCATAAAACTGTTGGCGTTATATTTTTGCTCCACCAACCTTAATGTACATAACCTCTGTTTTTTATCATTCTTGTCATGTGTTTGCATTTGTGTACCATATCATGATTACTTCTGGGTAAAGAGGAAAGGGTCATCGATCCTAGAAAATAAAGAGATAATATGAAGAAAAAAAGAAAATGTTAGCATTACAATACATAATAAATCAAACTTTCAAACTCTAAAATTCCTTAATTGTTTAACGTCTCAAATCTGCAAGCACTTAAAAAAAAAAATCTAATATTCAATGAAATGATTTATGGTATTAAGTATACAGTACTAATTTGTTTAAAACTGTAACATAAATATGGTCTTTTAAATTAGTGTATGATTCTGATTGGGTAATAAATGCATATATCACAAAGAATTAAACACATCATTTCAATTTCATAACCCAATTAGTCAATTTGAACTGAAATTTTTTAAAACTTGCTTTTGAAAATAAAGTATCTTCAAATTATGTAAGAATATACTTTTGATTCACATCTCTGTAGAACATCAATTTTCCAATCTTAGGTTAAAGAGAAGATTTGGGGTCTGGTAATTAAAGGAGTCATGAGCACAAATCCAGCAGTCGCCTCCTCAATGGGTACATTGTATCCCCAAAGTGGCTTATTGCTTCCAGACAGTTCTTTCCTGGTGTAATCTCACAAGCAGGGCCCTGTTTCATAACACTTGTTATCAATAACAAGCTACAATAACTGTTAAAAGCTACTGAAATCGGGGCATTTAATTGGCTGAGAGCTAATTTGTCATAGAAATAAAGCATTTGTTATTGATAACAAGTTTTATGAAACTGGTCCCAGAGCTGAACCTTCATCTTTCAGGGGTGGACCTACCTATCAAGAGTGTCATGCTCGGAGGAGTCCGGAGGATAGCATATCTGGAAGTCTTCCTGGGCGTCGGCATACTCATCATTCATGGCATAGTTCACTCCATGAGCAACCAAGTCCTACACAAAAGATATACAGAATACAATATTACTCACATTTTATATAATACATATAATGCATATGATACATATAATAAATCAATACATAATATATATAATATAAAATATAGATAAAATATAATATATATAACTGACTTGGAATTGTTCAAATACATATGTTTGTGCTACTATACGTTTACATCTAAAAAGCGATGTATTTAGCTGCCCATTGAACACATAAATGAAACAAGAGAGCCATTTTTCTATCCCTGCCCTACCATATGCCTGGTTATTTTCATTCTTAGAAAGTACCATATGTTCCTAATGTTACTAAGTTCAAAGAGAGCTTGAGAAGATGAGAAGTAATTGATTGTAAAGTGAAAAATGAACATATAAGTTAAGTAAATCAAGGAGCTTTTGCAGGGATGACTTCTGAAAGCACTGCTAGCTGGGTCCCTCTCAGTGAAAGAACAAGCAAAGTTAGTAAGCTCCAAATTTATATAAACTGCATATTCTTATTAAGAGAATACACATGCCATATGAATTTCAAAAAATGTATCACACCAGACAACATTGATCATGCAACAAAATGAAAACATCTTTTGATGTAATAACATGCATGAAGAATATCATTGAGGACTTTTAATCAACTAATAATGTGGCCAAAAAAAAACTTCGGAACTCTGTGATCTACCCTTGCTAAAAGTACATGCTTTCTGTGTAACAGGAATAATGCAAGTTAGAAAGTTTTGAATTCATGTGTTCACATGAATTCAAAACTTTCGCAAGTCAGCAACCTTTACAAAATTGGGATTTTGTTATAGTAAAATCATGTAAAAGTATCTTTCATAATCAGACTAAAAATGTAAAATACCGGTACTTTGAGAAGATAATAGGTTATTTTTCCAGCATTTATCATATAACTATCCATTAGTTTCAATAACGAGACCATACTGCTACAGGTGACCTAAGATAGTGGTAGAGGGGATTTGCGGTAGTGCTTCTATAGTGACAGTATGGCTTTAAAAACTCTACGGTGGCAAAACATTTGCAATGGCGACATTCACTAAAGGCTTCATTTCTTCAAAGATAAAGTCCAAGACTAGAATTGCAATTGGATTTTAGGTTAGATTTATGGTTAGGTTTAGTGTACGACTTAGTTTCGAAATTAGAAATTTGGGATGTGTAGAAAATTAAGTGCTGAGCCATTATTGTGAAAGCATGTGTCACCGATGAACTGATCTATTTATAATGGTGCTTGTCATTTTATGTGATTGAAACAGTTTAAATAGTCTACTTTTATCCTCACTTTCTCTTTCCTCTGTTTAACGTAACGTCGAGGGTAGTTTTGGGCTCGGTCATCAGCTAAGAGTTCATACACGTTATCCTGAGGCTTAATGGAAAAATAAACACAAACATGAATCCGAGTACATATGTCAAAGCAATGAAAAAGGAAATAAAAACCAATAAATGAAGAAAATCAAAACTAAAAGAGAGTAAATGAATCAAAGAAACAAATAAATCATCAATTAGGACAAGCTACTATAGGCTGTGATTGTCAGGCAAAATAAATTAAACAAAATCATATGAAATACATATTGTCACATGCATAGCAGATGACATAAAATAGCCATACATTGTTGTATTTTCATTCATAGTTGTCTGTATTGAAAAGGAAAATCTGGTATATGTTTGCATAAAAAAAATGATTTTTTACTAAAAGTTCATCAAATAGTTTACACTCAACATGTACATGATGGATATTGTTCACATACAGCTAAAAATATTACAATGATTACTTGAAAAATATTTTAAACATTTCTAATCAAAATATAGTATGTATTTGTATAGCGCTCATGTGTGTCAGATTTATCACTCCTGGCGCTCCAAAATTATTACCCCTGCTTTAGCATGGCTGCCTTTGTGGCGCTCTAGCATTTCAGGGAATTCCAGCCATGTAGCCATTTACCTCAACTGGGTGGAGTGTGGCAAATTCAGATTAAAGATGTTCATGCGTGGGTGTATAGTCGTTCGTGACTGAAGTTGGCAACTTGGCGATCACTCCCGATCACTCCCGATCACTCCCGATCACTACCATAACACTGAGCCAATGAGTATTATGCTCCTGTGAGTATGTCCGTGTGCTGCCCTCTATATACCTATGCTTGAGGAACTTTAATGTAGGTTTATATCTTACCGATGAGCGTGGTCTCTCTCGATGTGGAACAGCAGTGGGACGCTTCTGTTCATCAGCATGGAACTGGTAAGCCAGGGCCTGGTCCTTCAAAATCTGGAGCTGATAGATAGAGAGGCAAAATTAAGAAATAAAAAGAGCAGATAGGTTAATTGAAAAGTAGAAAAGATCAGTATATGTGCCCATTTCACTCTCATCCTGCATCTTGTCCTATTATTTTGATTTCCTATTATTTCATTTAATGTTTATCCATTTCCAAGCTCATCAACACGTTGTTAGGTCACATGGACTACTCCATCAAAAAAAGTTATCAAGGGATATATATAACATAGACTTCAAGATTATTTAACTGTTTCCTTGCAAGATTCATCTATACCAGAATTCAAAGCATTGTCATAGAGCTATTATCAAAATGGGTAATTCAAATCAAATGGTTAATTTTGCACAGCCATTGTGTTGCGCAAGTATTCCATCACTCATTTTGGTGCAAAATTGCACATGGGGGCAAACGAGCAAAAGTGCTGAGAGCTGAAGAAAGCAACCAAATTGTTAAGCTTACTTCCTGCCTCTGTTTTTCCATCTTCTTCTTGGTCCTGTGCAGTTCCATCTTGACCTCGTCCACCTCACCATTGGCACGTTGACGATCTCTTTGCTCCTTGTAGAAATCACTCTTGTACACATCAACCTGAATCAAACGATAGAAAATGACAACACAGTGAGAAAATACACATTAGATCATACAAGTCCGATGCATCATCTATGTTAGGTATTATAAGATGGGTAGAAGAATCCCTGCAATCTGATTGGTCAATTACCATGTTATTATTTTTACTGGATGCATGCGATATCGGCGATCGATACCAATGGTATCCTTTTTTTTTCAAATAATTCTCAATTTTTTAATTTATTCTTTACTTTTAAATAATTCTTTTTTTAAATAATTTTCTTTTGATAATTTTTTGGGGTAAAAATTATTTGTTTTTTGTGTTTTTTTGATAAGTTTAAAAAATAAAAAAAATTTAAATCTATAATTTTTTTTTTTTTTTAAAGTTTACAGTTTACCGTAATGTGCACTGACAATTTTTTATTTTTTTATTTTTTGATTTCATGATAAGTTAAAAATCATGCGTCCGGTAAAAAAAATCATGCGTCCGATAAAAAAAAATTACAGGACGCATGATTTTGCCATGCATCCGGTAAATCTGTAAAATAACAAAATTTTGTATTTTTGACAAGTTTTTGGGCCTCATCTTATAAAACAGATGATGCACAGGTTTAATTCGGGGGTCGGTGGGATTGTGTGCACGCGGTACCTTTGAATTTGGTCTAAAACCATTCAAAGGTACCTTGTGCACACAATCCCTACCGACGCACTCAAACCTGTGCATCATTTGTATACTGACTGTGCTTTCTTTTATTCCAAACTTGTGCTATAGGAGGGGTCACTATTGGTCAGTGGTAGAGCAGTGGTCTTGTAACAGGGATTTCCCAGGTTAGAAACCAAGTCAATGCAAGAGTGCCCTTTGGTAAGGCATTAATCCTTATTAGGGCGCTTTAGCAACGGGACGGTAGCAAAGACGACGGGAGAAATCATTTAACCAAGATCGTCCTGTACTATGCTCCGATCTTCATTTGTAACCTGTATATAGAGTACTTCGCAATCACTACGGAAGGTAAAGACGAGGGTAACCAAGCAAAATAATCTATCTGCACATGTGCGTCCTCTTTGCCTTCCGTCGCATTGCTAAAGCACCCTATTACCAATCAAGGACTTAAGCCTGATCTGTCCCCTGGTTGCCTACTTACAAGCATACACATGCTTTATTATTACATGGCGTAGTCGGGTAAAAAACAAACTATCAACCCATCCCTCTTGAACAATTACAATCTGGCAACCATACACTTACGTGTAGTTTACTCTCTTAACTCATCCCCAATAATATAAAGGCCTATTAGCCAAGTAAAAGGTGGTACTGGTCCATTAATGGACCAATTTACAAAAATAGTCCTAAAACTATATTTCCTAACATTCAGGGCCTATTGCTATACATTTAGGACCATTGAGATGCATAACCACTGGGAGTAAATATACATGTAAGGACACAAAGGATCCAGGACTAATGCAATGATGACCAGTCAAATGTAATACTAAACTTTGGGATCCGTGGGGCGTAGACTTGAATGTAGATGGAATTAGGGACAATTGGAATAACAACCAATGTTGTTTAGAACCCAAAGGGCTGAGAGTAGGACTGATGGGACCTAGAACTGCAAAGAGCAATCCCTCTGTGCTAATTCATCCGTACCTGTTGTTTGAGCAGATCAAGTTCTTCGATAAGTTGATCTTGTGACAAGCTAGCGAGGATGGATCTTTCGTCATGACTATGAAGGATGGCCTCGTCTCCTTTCCTGGGTTTGTTCATCTCATTACGACGGAAAGGAGGTGGCGCCACGGCAACAGGCTTCTTCTCTGTCACCTGGAGTTTCTGCTCAAGAGCCTGTAAGAAGAAGTGTATGATATCTATTATGTTTACTACATAAATTACAGGCCTGCTTAAGTGACTACCTGTCCACCACATTTTTTGTTTCCCTTGAAAATGGATTCTCATTGAAACATGTACTAAAGGAACCTGTCTACAATTAAAGACTACTTTTTGTGTTTCCCTTTGGTGTTTGTTATAGATAGGTTTGACTGTATATCTCTAAATGTCCAATGTCTGATATATGATGAGGAATAAGTTAAAAGATTTGACCAAACTTTTATGCAACATGTGAAGTCACATAAACCCATATATCTTTGACCAGTGCATGTGATTTTCAGCATAATTGGGTCTGTTTCTATTCATATTAATGATATCTAAAACAAAACAATAGGTAGTTTATGTACTACTCATTAGTGCAACCTTCCACATTATTTTAGACTGATTCTTTCACAATTAATGCAATCCCATGACCAGAAGTGATCGAGAACTCAACTTTATCATTATACATCCTACCTTCTGAAACCATGCACTTACATACTTTCTGGTTGCAATACATAAATAAACGATAATACTAAAAGGTTTGTTACTCTCCAAAGAAGGTCATTAGCATCACTGTTTATATAATTATACATATCCTTGTTTATGTTTTAAGAGCCATACTGATACAGTATTGAGAGAGCATAAGGTCGGGCCAGTCAATCATCAATCATGGAAATACATATTGCTTGCATACATAGCCTAGGCAGCATCAAGCTCATTGTGTGCATAATTTTAAAAGCAATATAATCTATTGAGGGGGATTTTTATATGACTGCCTGCTGTTAGAGGAATTACTAATCTGGTGTGCCTTCCTTCCTTAGCTTCCTTCCTGCTTCCCTGTGGTATGGTATCATGTTTAAATTAAAATGAAACTAGGCATTAAAAATTGCACAGAAGGGGATTTACATAAATAACAGGGTCTGTAGACTTAGTACAGGCTTTCTAATTTAAACTCAAAGTACATCTATTTGTTATTCTCATTAACACTTTTAAAGCCCCACTGCACTACTTATACATGTAGCTACTTGAGCCCTCTTTATAGCAAACAATGCCTAATCGGTGACCATCACTGATCCCCTTTTTCTTATGTTAATTGAGAGCTGATTTGATGATTGAGATGATCACCTGTCAGTGACCATGCAGGGAGGTCTAATCCATCCTGGCCAAACTAGTGCAGAGGGGCTTTAATAAGATGTATTTCTTTGAAAGGACCATAATGGGAGAAGGTAATAGCGACTTGGCCATTTTATGGCGTAACTAAAACAACCCATGCTCTATCTTTGATCTTTTTCAACCCAATTATGACTGAACCTTAGACTAGAATGGGCATTATCTCAAGTGCTTCGAGCACTAAATTATGAAAATGAAAGTATGGATAATGGATTAAGGAAATTGGTGCATCTAAAATCAAAAACCATATGTCTAGGCTTAAAGGGAACAAGTCATCCAACTTTAAAGGGATACATTATCATTCAATCACTGAGTTCACATTTTATGAATAAATAAGCTTCATTTGCTGATATCTGATCAATACCACATTAAAAATCTCTATTTTTGGATGTAATATATGAAGTTATTAATAATGGTTAGGCCTACCAATGCCTACAAAATTGAATATCACCCTTGCTCAATGAGCTAGTGCATTTCTAAAATGACTGCTGTGTTTTAACTCAGTGAAGAATTAAATTGTGGTAAACACTCAATAGCCTTACCATATTTCAATTTTTTTCATGTTTTTCCCCCATTATCATACCAATGAAATTTCACTTATGACTATTTCATTCAGATATTATATTCCAAGTGAATAGCTTTGCGATAGAGATGACAGTTGTGGTGATTTAAAATTCAAATGTACTCAATTTGCAATTTTTTCCTTAACACATTAAAACACCTTTTGTAAACATGTATGTATGCTATAATGGTATTCAGTATGGGGTCTCCTGGCAGACGAACAGCCACATGAGACTGGTAGTTTCAGTCTTTGAAATTCTCAGAAAAGTTGTCAGAAGGCCAGCAAGACTGACTCTAAGTTATGAAAGCTTAAGGCAAGTTTNATTAGTAGGCGGTTTCCCGGCAAATTTTTTATCATCATGTATTAGTCAAAACATATTCTTTCACATGATTGGTAATGAGAGCTTCCATTTCATTTTTTGAAATTTGGGCATTTCCAATACTGGTCTTTACCTTTAATACATTAAAACACCTTTTGTAAACATGTATGTATGCTATTATGGTATTCAGTATGGGATCTCCTGGCAGACGAACAGCCCATGAGACTGGTAGTTTCAGTCTTTGAAATTCTCGGAAAAGTTGTCAGAAGGCCAGCAAGACTGACTCTAAGTTATAAAAGCTTAAGGCAAGTTTGTAACGTTTCAGATATTTGTCCACTTATTTCATCAAAGAACTTCTTGCCTTGAAACTTATAATTCATCTTCTAAGCCCAAACAATCTTGACTTACTCAGGTTGAAATTTCATCAAAGTTCTGCTTTGTAGCAATAATGAAAAAATAATGCAGATAGTTAACTGTTGAACATAGTGTCAAACCAAAACAAAACGCTTCTAGCCATCTGTGACATACAATTAAGTATACCAATTTTGATTCATTCAGTATTTCCTAATTTCATCTTTGTCATTCATGTATATTTCCCTTGTGTATTTGCATCAACTTATAATAATTTTGATGTTGTCTGAAATACATTTTGCATCTGTATTGCAATTTACATCTACCGTAATCATACAGTCAATCCTGTCTTTTGATAGTGACCACCTCTATAATATAAAGGCCACCTCTCTACAGTGGTCACCTGCATTGCCTAGAAAGAAACATGTGTTGAAGAACCTGTATATAAAGGCCATCTGTTTACAATGGCCACTTTAAGTGTTTCCCTTTGGTGGCGTTAATAGACAGGTTAGACTGTAGTTTACATTTTTCAAGTAAACTCTCAGCGCCTTGAGCATTTCCGCATTTCTGTGAAATGGATATGGCTCTTAAATTGTCATTATTATTGTCATCATGAAACACAGATTAGTTTACCTCATTCAATCTCTTAACCTCCGTTTCTAGCTCTTGTTTGTGGCCCTGAAGGGAGATAGCATAGCGGTTCATCTTAGCAAGCTGTTGCTTGGTTTGTTCATGGTTCTTCTGAAGATCTGCCTTTCCAGCCTACAAAGAATTAAAAATGGCAACAAAATCACATGAGATCGATCAGAGGGTAGTATGTGTACCAGTAACTCATTAACAAACACTTCATATGGATCAAAACCATAATCATAATCATCATCATCAATACTGCTGTCATCATCATCACCATCACATTTACTATCTCATAATCATCACATTGACTACCCCATCATTATAAATCTGACTACGGTACCTCATCATCATCATCAATTTGACCCTAGATCGACTTGCTTTGACTACCTAATCACCATAGCCTTAAAGGTACTATGTCCCATTTGCAGGCCCAAAAAATGAAAAAGTTCAAATCCAACTGCATTTGAAAGATAATACTAATTTAGAACTTCCCTTAAAAAGGTGGAGCTTGAAAATGTCTTCAAGTGGGAAAATAACGACTATTGGTTGTCGAATCGACTTTAGGGCTATAGAGCCGAAAAGTAATAGTCTTGATTTTCAGACAATTGTACCGAATGGTCATACGTTTGATGCTGCGCAAAGATTCAATCAGTTTAATCTTGGCCATCACAAGAAGTGGGTTATTGATGTAGACAAATGCTCATGTACCCTTTACAACTCTTTTCATGTATGTTATTACCAAAAAAGAAAAAAGACAGTCACTCAATAGTGTCTGACAGTGAAGTCTAGCAAGTAAACAGGTTTCCTTGCATAATTTGAATATGAGGACACTGCTAACGTTTAAATTCCACAGATAGGACATACATGACATATTCATAATTCCTGCAAAGTTCTACAGCATTTGAGGTTGGCTGCAAAAGGGACATAGTACCTTTAACAGGCCCATCACTGTCAACAAGAGTCAATGACTACTTCATCACTTTGCACCGTCTACATCATCATCATCTTGACTATCACATAACCAGGACCATCTCATGACTATAATCTTATCTTCATCTGTATCACTTTGAGTCCTAGACTACCTCATCCCCATAATCTTACACAACCCCATAACTATAATCTCAAGTCCTTGACTAAAAGTCAGTTATATCAATGTGACTATCTCTTCAACGTAATCTTTATAAAAAAACTCATCACCTTTACTTGACCTTTTTATCATCATCATTTTGATTCTTCATCACCATGGCGACCTCATCATCACCTTGACTATCATATTATGATCATTACTTTATGAACCCACCTCAAGTTCTTCCATCCTATGTTTAGCTGCAACTAGAATTTCATCCCTCTCCTTCTCTCTCCTCTCCACTTCTTGGTTTCTTTCTTGCATCATCAGTTTGGTCGCCTCTAGTTCTTGCTTGAGAGCTACCTCCATGCGATGGTATTGCTCATCCCAAGAATGGTTCAGTTTCACAACCTGTTGGTGAAATATCATCATCATAATCTTCATCATTATAGTACCAGCCGAGTCTATATTTTATCATGTGTACCGCATTTGAAGATTCTGATTGGTCAAAACCACAGGCATTAAATTGGCTACCGACTACTGGACAGAATAGTTAACAAATATTGACTGCATATTTTAGGGGTCATGGTTACAACTATAGCTTCTCTGCAATCTCGAGACTGCACTTTGTCTAGGAGCACAGTACAGTTTCAAGATCACTTTGGGCAATAGTTTTCATAAAGGTCCCTCAAAGCAATCAATATATGTATTTACTATGCAGTATCTAAATACCCATACTAAATGCATTGTTTAAACTTGTAGGGGTGAGACAATGCTGCAAAATTGATTTAAGATGATATGGACATTCACATAACTAAAGAAAACAAAATTCAAATATTGAGAATTGTAGAAGAACAACGTAGATATTTGAAGAAGAAACAAATCTTTTATGATAATCAAAAGGCTCATAATAATCAATACGTTGATTTTGCAAATTTCTTTTCTCTTCATTCTCAGTTATAATTTCACTTTGTTAAACATAAAATGAAATGAAAGCTGGGTATGATTAGAACTAAAAAAATATCACATTTTGGGGAATGCAAAATATACTGTGAAACAGCATGTAAAGGTGGCATGCATTCAAAATGAATTAACACCTCCAAAAGAGAAACCATGATAACAAATTTGTTAGCCACAAACTACATGTAACTCTGACTGTTAATATTTTAATGATCCTCCACGGTCGTGACGTCATAAGAGGCCTGACTTGAATATTTGTTTCTTTAACCTATTTCATAATTTGGATTCCTAAACTTGTTCTCTTCTCTAAGACTCAATTATAATCCTACAAATGAGAAATGAAGAATTGTAAAGAATCAAATTCCCCGGTTGGGAATGGGAACAATCCTGACATAGAGACTGAAGGCAGGGGATGCCACAAATATCAAACTCACTTGAGCCAACTTCTGCTTGAGTGTTATAATCTTTTTCTGCAGACTTTCGTAGGCTTCCACTGATACGCCCTCGCTTGTTGATACTTGAGCAGGTGTCTGAGCTGATGTTGTCATCTGTTCATGCTGTAAAAGGAATGAAATACAGTGTAAACCTCTAGCTCTCATCTTATTAGTACAGTCAAACCTGCCTTAGCAGCCACCTCTATATAAAGACCACCTCTCTATTGGAAACATGCATTGAAGAACCTGTCTATAGTGGCCACTTGTTGTGTTTTCCTTGGATGGCCTTAATTGACAGGTTTGACTGATGTTATGTAATGGCAACTAAAGGAAA
>BEXV01000558.1:167641-191075 GCA_003118195.1 Hemicentrotus pulcherrimus | reverse complement strand
CATGTCATACATGATTATGATAGACCTGCATAACGTTTAATCCTCAATTAATTTTCCAACTTGCTCAGGGCTTTCTTGGCAACAAGTACGGCTACAGACCGTTGAAATCAACCATTCGATCACAGACGTTTCAGAAGCTCCTAGCCATCATATCACAAGACGACCGGGTCAACCAGGATGACGTCGATCTCCTCAAGACATGGTATGCCGAGGACACGAACGCCGTCCCTCCTGTATACGTGCTCCGACCTATCACCGCACTCCTTCCCGACTACCACAACAAGAGTGAACCCGAGAAGGAGAAGGAAGCAAGGGCTACCTGGTGGAAGATCTATGCTAGGATGAGGAATGTTTTTGATGAGTTTGCCAGGTCGTCAGCAGCGATGGAAGCGTACAGTGAAGAGGAAATTAATTCCTTTGTAATGTCCGGTAATTTTCAATGCTATCATTAGTTCTAAATATTAACAGTTTACACATTTAACTTCTTGTGACTTTCCTTCAAACTGAAGTATCTGTTTACAACCAATCCCCACTTTCTGTCTGCATGCCTCGTTTATAACACATGGAAAGTGTATCACTATAGTTTTCCATCCAAAATACCTTCCTATCTTGCACAATAAATCAGCGGATTCATCTTCTTTTTTGATTGCCGACATTCCTGTTTGTAAACACGTACATGTATATCTTTCCCTTATATCCAGTTACGGAAGAAGAAATACGACATGCGCTAAAGGATAACACCAACATCCAAGATACATGTTTCTTCTTTGTGCGAGATTTCCACAATCTCGTTCCTTCCAAAGAAAACAGAGGTGTGGTTTCAGACTATGCTGACATTGAGACAATAAAGTAAGTATATTTTATCTGAATTTGTGAAAATAGTTGTTGTAGAGGAAGTTGCTCAATAGTTTTGCTTAACGTATATTTAAAACGATTACTTGTCAAGATGTAGGATTCAATAAAGGTTTATTCAGGGAAATCCAATTAAATCTCATTTGTATTTAATTAATGAGATAATTATTAAGAAATCGGAGGCTGTGATATTCAATTGTCCTTTTTATTTTTCCAAGTTTGGTTCTGCCGACTTATAACTCAGCTGCCTAAATTCTGTAAAACCTCCAAGACAAATTTAGTACAAAGCCTCTTGCTCTACATTCGGGACAGTTCTGTGTAACCAGTTTTTACCCTTCATCCCTTTTGTCATTTTCTCCAGAACTGAGAACATCCTGCCCATGATGAAGTTCATTAAGATGTTTTTCTTCTTCTTTTTAAGGGATAGTAGTGATGTTCGATTCATGAGGCTTTCTAAAGACAAGCTGGCCACACTGAAGACAGAATACATCACCAGTGTTGTTCCGTCAGATTCAATCAAGAATTACAGTATACCTTGGACCGACAAAGGCCTCGACCCGTTAGGTTGCCAGGAACACGCCGAGTATCTGAACGAGATCTGCGAGGTCTTTGAAAGCAGAATGAAGGGTATGATCGATAAGAACCTTCAAGGTCGCACAACTGCTGCAAAAGATCCACTGAAGACTAACCTGTACAAAGAGCTCCTACACCACGCGTCCTTCTGTAAAGTCAAATGCAGGTGATTGTTTCATTCGTTAAACACATAGTCAAATCGTTCCAGAATAAAATGTTATAAAAAACAATATCTAGCAAACGTGCATACTACATATTTTCCTGAGAAAATCTTTTTGTATTGAACCCGAGAGATATTTCAAAATGCTTTTAATAGTGATATAATTATGTTGATAACCCTTCCTCTTTCATAATACAGCACATTTCAAGGACGAGAGGCGTTGATAGGGTCTATCCAGGCACGCCTCACAGCAAACCTCGGAAGGCCACTAGTTATCCATGGTGTCTCTGGATCAGGAAAGACGTCTGTCATGGCCATGGTGGGCAAACACAGCAAGGAATTGATCGGCAGGGATTGTGTAACGGTTCTACGCTTTCTTGGAACATCTGCACATACCTCATCAATACACATGACCCTTCAAAGCATTTGTAGACAGGTATTCACTTATAATTTTGAATTCAATACCTACAAACTTGGCCGTGTTTCGATTTGTTAAAGGAAAATGAACAATGGGAGTTATTCAACCTATTGAAAATACTTATTATTCATTTCACTTTAAGATAACATAATAAGGGTTTTTTAAGTGATGTGGAATTAATCACCTTGTAACAATTTAATCTACTTCCTCGATCTCTAACCTTTTATGACACATGATGATAATTAAAAAACATCGTGATCTGGCAAAGGTTAGAGCCGGCGTTACCACCCCCCCCCCCTCTCCTGTTTGATTATATTCTGGATAAGCCATGAAGGTTTCATGTTTTTTTTCTCATATAGATCTGCTTTGTCTATGGTGTAAAACAACCTGCAGATGATCACTTGGAGGATTTCTCAGAAACGGTTCAGACATTCAACACCTTGATCAAGAACCTCCCATCCAAAGAGAAGCCTCTTCTACTACTCCTGGATAGCATTGATCAGTTGGCGCCCACTCACAACGCTCATATGATGAATTGGTTGCCTAAAGTCCTCCATGAAAACACCTATATTGTCGTATCCATGCTCGATGAGGAGCATCAATGCCTCGACAATATTAAAGTGACCTTGAAGGATACCAGATGCTACATTCCCATGGACGCTGTGGCACAAGATAACGGCATTGCGATCATGAAGAGTTTGCTGAATAGCAGAGGAAGAACACTCACCAGTGAGCAGGTCAATATTGTGACAGAAGCCTTCACAAAATGTCCTCAGCCTCTGTTCTTGAAGCTGCTGTTCGAGGAATTTGTGACTTGGTCATCTTTCAAGAAGATGGACGAGATAAAGCTTCCTGATAATGTTGTTGAGGCTATCCTGTCTTTGTTCCATGATCTAGAGGATCATCATGGCAGACTATTTGTAGCCCACGCTCTTGGTTATCTAACTGCGGGGAAGAGTGGTTTGACAGAAGCAGAGATAGAGGATGTCCTTTCCTGCGATGACCAAGTTCTAAATGATGTCTACCAGTACTGGGACCCTCCTGATGAAGGCGTTGTTCGAATTCCTCCATCTCTCTGGAAGCGATTACGTCTGGACATCGACGAATTCATTACTGAACGTCAAGCGGGTGGAAAGACTGTGATTGCTTGGTATCACCGACAATTCATTGAGACCGCTCGGAAGAGGTACCTCGGTGACTCCAATATCACAGAGGCTAGGCACCAGGTACTTGCAGATATGTTTAGGGGAGAGTATAGTGATGGTGCTATCAAACCAATCAGACTTCACGGTCGCAAAAAAGACTTTCCAAAGGCAGATCGCCAAGCAGCCGCACAGCCTCTAATGTTCGGAGAAGACGTGTTCAATTTGCGAAAGTTGCAAGAACTTCCATACCACCTCATGAAATGTAAAACTGTAAATGACCTTCCTTATGGTTTGATCAAGTATGTAATGTACAACTTTGAATGGATTCTGACCAAGTTGAGAGCTCTAAATTTCATAGAGCTCATCGATGACTTCATGAAGTATGATGAAGAGAGTGCTCTGCTGATAGATGCACTCTATCTGTCAGGTAGCAATATCAAGGAAGATCCCTTTTCATTGGCGGGGCAGCTGATCGGTCGCTTGTCTGACTTTGTCGACGCGTATCTGAATATTGGAAGACTTCTTACGGAAGCTAAGTCCTGGCTACAAACAACCGCTCTACCTCTAATAATTCCCAGAGGAGCATGCCTCATCCCTCCTGGAGGACAGTTGAAAGCATCCCTTGCAGGTCACCCGACTAGAGTAGAGGCCATTGCCTTCGCTGGTTCTGCAGACGTCCTTGTGACTGTTTGCAAAAGCAATGACGGACAACCGATGGCAAATGTGTGGGATGAAACAAAGATAGAACTCATCCACACCCTTGAGATAAGGGCCAAACAGAAAGCATCTGGAAAATTGACACTTGCCCTGAGCCCTGACGAGAAACACGTTGTATTCGGTTGTCAGGTTCTCGGTGTATTTGAACTATGTAGTGGGGAACTGGTTTGCAAGCTGGAAACTGGAAAGAACCATGCTATCACCTCATTTCGGATTCAAGACGATGGGTGTCTTGCCGTTTCTGGTGCAGAGAAAGGCACGAATGTGTACCTGTGGGATTTAAAGAGTGGACAACTCTTGACGAGCCTGAATCATCCATCAGCTGTGCATTTTACTTTTTTCGAAAGCCATTCGGAAATTCTGTCAGTCTGTCAAGATGGACATATCAGAAGATGGTCCATCGAGACCAAGGAATGCATCGATAGTTTTGAAGTTCACAGGGCTGGTGATATCAGTGAAGCTACTCAAGCAACATCAATCAAGACCATCATCACAGGCGGTAACGATGGAACCATCAAGTTATCCCATTATCTGCATGGAGAACAAGATTCCGGCAGAACACTCAAAGGACACAAGAAAGCTATTTCCTGCTTCTTGGTTTTGTCAGATAACCGCCTTGTTTCTGGCTCTGGAGACTCCATCGTTTACCTCTGGGATATGGTGAGAGGAACGACAATATTGACGTTCAAAGGTTAGTTATAACATAGTGGTCATCTTTCCTTTTAAACTGAACAAAGAGCAATAATTTTCACTCAAAAACTAATCAATTCCATCTCAGAAATGAACGTTTGATTATAATCCCTGCAAAGAATAATAAGCACGAATAAAGTTTCTAAATTCTCGTGCGTTTTGAAATAGACATGCAGTCCGTCGTTATCAATATATGTTTACTATAAAATAATATGTAAGTTCTTATATCGATTAATAATTATTCAAAATTTCTTTAGAAATCTCACTGGGACGAAGTTGTCTCCTCTTTATTTCGTAGGTCATGTCGGGATGATCACGGCTTTGTGGTATGGCGCGGCTAACCCGGGTGAGGCTGACTCACAAGAGATTCTGGTAACTGGATCCAAGGATGATTGTCTGAATGTGTGGAGTCTAAACCCTGATGATACTGGACATTCTCTCATCAACTCTCTAGAAGGACATTCATCGTGGATTTCAGATGTAACAGGATCAAGCAGTCAGAAAATCTACTCTGCATCTAATGATAAGAGCGCTAAAGTGTGGGACTACAAACAAAAAACGGTAAGTCTAGATTCGATTGCAAAAATTAATGATAAGACATTTTGTAACAAATTTCATTAACTGTCTTTAGATAGACAACGTACCAAATAATGAATAGAGGTTAACATTTTCATTTGTGGATTAAGCTCTCTTGCTTGTCTTTGATTATCTCGATCGTAGGTAATAAAAAGAGAGAGGCACAAAGACCATGCATTTGGTCTTGTTTTTGGACCAGACAAATCAACCGTCATTACCAGCGGCAAAGAGGCAACTGTCAAGTTCTCAAGGTTCAATGACGGCCAAGTGATACGAAGAGAGACCGGGTTTGCATACACTCTCCTAGTCAGCAGCGATGGCAAGAAGCTGTTTGGAGGAATGGTAGATGAAGGCGTGGTCCGTGTATGGAATATTGCCCAATCAGAGGACGGAAATAGTGCATTTGACCTTGAAGGTCATAAGAAGGACGTCCTGTCCATTGTCGAAGGACATGATAACGAAATCATCACTGGGTCACTTGATATGACGGTAAAAGTTTGGTCCCTGGCAAACAGATCATGTCGTATAACTTCGGAAGGTAACTATCTTACAATGTAATTTGTATAGTCTTTGCTTTGTTCTGCTCTTAACTGTTCAAAGCAAAGATCGAATGAGGTATATGTTCAAACCGGTATAGGCCATATGGAAGTGACCTCTATTTCTATGTTTATTGATTTTTTTTTTGTCTTCTTCATTTCTGAACAATTGAACAAGCTTAATGTGAACAAAGAGCTTTATGTTTTCTTTTATTATGTTAAATTGAATAAAACATGTTGAGAATCGAGCTTGGAAATCGAATTTCAACTTTCAATATTTTATTTTAATAAACCCGGACCAATACGATTTATCTAAAAAAAGAAGGTGTAATAACTGATTTCCACGTTTTACAATAACTGTAATTTCCTGTTACAGAAAATTACAGTTATTGTAAAACGTTGAATAATTTCATGTCTTAATGCGATAAATGTTTATGTTTCGTCTCCTGTTGAAGGGCATAAAGGCTCTGTAGAACTTGTGAAAGTAGCAAAGCAGCAGGCAGACACTTTCATCTTGTCAGCAGACAGCAAGGGCATGCTAAATGTGTGGAAATACGCGACAGGAGAATGTCTGCTATCAGCCAAAGAGCACCAGACATCAATTCGATGTCTTTCTGTTTCAGATGACGGTAGGAGTTTTGTTTTGTTTTGTTTTGTTTTTGTTTTTTTGTTTGTTTGTTTGTTTTTTGTTTTTTTTTTTTGGGGGGGGTGTTTTTTTGTCTGTTTGCTTATTATTATATTTTTTTTTGGAGGGGGGGGGGGTTACCTACGAGCACATTTTTTGACTAGCCATCTTTTGTTCTGAAAGCTATTTAATGGTTTTCGTGATTGTTACGATCTATTTCTTCAAAGTATGGGGGTCGTCTACAAATACATTAAAAAAAGACTCATGAACATATTCTGTCTCTTTTACAAAGAAAGATGATACTGCACCCGATTATAACATTTTTCCTCATAAGTACTCTTCTCATTTCAAAAACTAGATGATAGTATTCTTGTGTGAAAATTGTGTATGCATTGTGTGGTGTGTACTATAAGACATGATGTAAAGTTAGATATTTACATTTCATGAAAGCAGAACCAGCCGTATATCAATAAAGATGTCATTGGATCTCTCCCTTGCAGGGAAATACGCAGTTACTGGAGGAAATGACAAGATAGCTCTTCTCTGGTCACTGGACCCATCTCATGGAACTTTTGGTCAGGTGCTCAAACGACTGACCACCCATGCGTCAGAGGTCGTGTGTACTCTCTTCATGCATGACGGTAGGAGAGTTATCACAGCTTCGCATACAGGAAATAAACAACTCCATGTGTGGAACGTCTTGGGAGATGAAGCGGATGACCAGTACGTTATCTTCTTTCCTTTTCACCTTTATCTTCTTCTTCAGCTTCTTTGGTTTGGTTTATTGAAAAATCACATCAAACAAGCAGCTCGCAGGCTGAAAATGTTCAATTTACAAACGAGTTTAAAAAAATAGAGAGAGATATAACCATTATAAGTTATAAGTTTAATGTAATAATATACTTTCATGATGAAAGACCAAGACGGTGGGAAGGAGAGAATGGAGAAGAAAAAAAGGAAGTTGTTTGAGCAAAGGCCGCCCCCCCCCCCCACTCAGTGTTATTTAGGGTACGCATATGCGTGTTCCTGCTCGTTCCCCACTTCACTCTCACCATTCTTCTTCTAATTCTAATCCTTCTCCACCGTTGTCTACTACTTCTTCCTTGATGTAAGATTTAATAAGCCATGTACATTCATCTTTTAAAAACAATCGGGTCGTACTTGCTTACTTGGAGAAAATCGCAATGATCATTAATCAGTGGTTTTGTTATTGCGTGTACAAAGTGAAAGCTGAATATACCTACATATAGATAGGTCTAATTATAACTATTAATTGGTTCTTTTTTCATTTAGCATTAATCAATTGAAACGCTTGTAGTTCTCTTTTTAATGGCATATTGTTATCATTATTTCACTATCGATCTCTGTAGTTTCTTAAATGGGCATACACACGCTGTCATGGATATGTGTCTAGCAGCAGACGATCGTTACCTAGTGACAGCATCGCGTGACTGCACCATCAAGGCTTGGCATCTTCCATCCCGACAGTTGATGGCGTCCTTTGACTGCAAATCACAGATCAAACACATCGATATGGTTTACGTCAGTGAAGATCGCTACCGTATTGCTGGAGAGAATAAGACCGGCACTATCCTCCTCCTTGAGCTGTTTCTTTCAAAAGCAGACAGGTCTGAAGTCAAGGACGGCGGATGTCATTCATCATCATGAATCGTATAGAATATATTAATATGTGGTTGATTACTTCAAATGCAAGCATATTTGCAGGCCCAATCGCTCTTTTACAGCCTACAATGTATGTTTAAAATAATTAACTGTGATCGATGAAAGTTTTATCCTGCATTCTACACAGCATTGACACGATGATAACATTGGTTACATAGCCATATCCTACCCGAAAGCAATTATATGAAGCAATACTTGTTCAGTTTGAAAGTTTGAAATTTGGAATTTGTTGCTTGAACCTTTTATCCCTTTAAATCTGAAGATTAAATTCTTATTGTTATCATTGCGACACATACAAGTGATCTTTATCGTCACAGTATATATTTTCACAATTTTACTTTCATAATACTTTTGCATAGTCTTCATATTCAGTTAAGATGACAGATGCATTAAACTTACTGAAACTACTGAAAAGAAAAGTTTGAAAGCAGGAAATTGCTGCTTGAACTTCGTGTCCTTTAAAACTGAAACTAAAATCACAATGGTTATCATTAATTGACACATACAAGTGACCCTTATCATCACAGTATGTATTTAGCATAGCTATTCTCTTATATATAATGTGCTTTTACAATAATTGTCTTAACACGTGTTTGAATCCAATTCATGTATATTTAGAGACACACACAACAGGCAACATATATCAAATGTATGTTTTCAAATTTGATTTATTAAACAAAATACCATAATTTATTTGGTTTCTTATCAAACAAATTCATGTACATTCAACAAATAATTATTTTCTCGTCATTGCGTTGCTTTGCTATTTGTTCAGAATTAAAAACACACTGTAAGACCTGAAAGATAGAGGGTTTTTTTTACAACAATAGACATGTATACCGGTATAACAAAACGTAAGATGAATATACTACGTATCAGTTCTTTATATTATGTGTGTTGATATATCGTATTTTAAATACTTCAAACATGCATTATGAGCCACAAACTCTCTACGAGCTTGGTCAGAGAAAAAAATGTACCTACACGTACAAAGTTAAGCACAAAACATATACAGGTGAACATGATGTGCAATACTAATACATCAGTGTGCATAAGGATAACTATACATCTCATTTACAAAACTAGCACTCTCCATGCTGTAGGAATACGCCATCTGTCATTATACTCCTTCCATAATATGTACATATCTACATGTATTCTAATATGTTGTAATTATGCTTCATGTACAGAAAATTAGGCAACTATTTCTATGAATCTTCAAGAACGCATGCATTCTAGCGTTAAAATGTAAATATATTATACTATTAATGACTGCTTTGAGAAACATAGTTGTTTTTATACGCTCAAGTGAAGGTTGCAATCGAGCTATTGCCCGAGACGCACAAAACGGCGTAGAATTCAACTTTTCATCCACCAAATGAATTCAAACACTTGCATTATACAATCTTCAATACCTGTATCACAGTTATCGCAAGCAATAAACCACAATTTATATCTAGACCTAGATCTACGGCCAGTGGCGTACGCAAGATTTTTTCGAGGGGGGTGTTTTAACAGTTTGAAATTGGATATATATATTTTTTTTTTTTAATTAAAAAAAAACACAGACATACCAACTAAAAGGGGGGGGGGGTTCTGCTCAGAAATACACACATTATTCCCGGTAACTTGAATTTTATCCTCGAACTATTACATGGGCGTGGCATTTTTCGTTTATTTACGGGAATAGCTAAAACCATGACTGCAATTTTGACCAATCAGATGGCTGGATTTCTTAAGTGAGGTATATAATTCTATCTATACCATTGCAATGAAGACAATATATAATAATGTTAATAAACAGAATTGCCCAGGATATATCTGACTGAACTACCAATGTATCAAGGGCAAGGTAGAGGTATCAAAAGCAAGGTAGAGAAAGAATGTTTGATACACTGTTGTTTCATATCATAATATCCAATACAATGTACTTAAACAATACAATTTATACACTAAACTTAATCTTGTATGATCTTTTGATTACCAATGTGGCAGTGTCAAACTATGTCTTATGTGCAATTTTCCATAAAGCTTTTTAAACATACTGTGGAAACTGATTACAAGATGGACATTGGGACCATGAAAACTACCTGGTTATACATGTATCAGGTACATTTTATCCAGTTATTTCAGAGGTCATTTTTTATAAAGAGTTTCCACCGTATTAGCATTGTTGTTTTATATTAGTAGTATTATTATCTTATATTTCTATTCATTCTCTTCAGCCCTGTACATATATACCATGTTAAAAGTCATTATTTGCATGCACAAGCCCAAAACTGTGAAATGACTTACTGTTAGAAATTAGGAAATCGCCATCGTTAAGTACTTTTAATTCAAAGTTACACGCACATCTGACTTTATATTGTAAATTTAGGCACATCAGGAGCTCCTACAGCGCAATAGAATACATTGCATAGTTTTTTGCGCTTAAAGCATGGAGATAAAAGTATCTCCATGATTAAAGTATATCTAGTGTTCATCATTTCAAACCGCGACAGTTTACTGCAGGGGTTCTTTAATTCACAGCTACCTTTTTCCATCCCCATTTGCCATTCATTTAGTACACAAAAACACATCACAGTGACTTTAACCCAGCAATGACGTTGATATATTATATATTCAAACAGTTTATTTTAAATCTTTTATTTTTACTTTTTAAATCATATTTTAACTTGAGATTCACTCGGCAGAGGCTCGCTTTTTTTCTTCTTCAGGTTTTGATGAAAACATTCCTCAAGACTGTACGATTTTCCTCTCTTTCTATTTTTCTTGTTCTACTCTGTCCTTCTATACCCCTCTCCTCCAATCTTTCGTATATTCTCATATCAACTTTATTTTCTTTTCTTTTTCTTCTTCCTTATATCCCTCTTTCTAGTTCCGTCTTTTTCTCTCTCTCTCTCTCTCTCCTTTTTTGATGACACAGAAGGTTTTTTTTTAATGTTTTTAATGTTTTTAATATTTGCAATATATTAAAATGTTGATGTGATATTTGTTATACATTTAGATTTTGATGTAATGTTCGTAATTTACTTAGATTTTGATGTAATTTTTGTAATATATTTAGATTTTGATGTAATATTTGATTTTCTTTTTGTTTCATTATGCATGATTTATAGTCATACGTTTTAGTCATTCATATTTTGATCGTTTATTGTGTTGTATATTGACTTTGTAAATTGAATAATTTCAGCTTTCCAGCTGCATGTTCTTTTATTGCAATAAACCGATTCAAATTCAAATTCAAATATAAATGTTTAACGATCCTTAACGAAGTACTTATGCACATTACAATCATATGCAGTGAACTGTGAACACTCAGTCACACAGTCATGTGTAACGTTAGACTGTTATCAAAGTCCAATATGCAACGAGTCATATTGTGAGTTTGTTATCATGATGTACTACAATTCTACGATGACAATGCAATTTTTCGTTTATGGTTTCTATTTCAAAGATTTATGTTAAACACCAGATTTTACTCTTATTTCTTATTTCACTACAACAGAATTTATGACCGATTTTCTTATTCAAGGGAAATACAACTTTTGTACAGTTATGGACAGTAATTAATGTCATTTCTTTAAAATAGACCTAGCAAGTGAATCAAGCACCAAAGTACTTACACAAGGAAATATAGGTCGAGATTGTAGAATTTGCCTCTGATTGTACATACATGTATACAAAGTATCAAATATTAACTTTCTGTACGATTCAAACTTGCATTTAATTTCATGAATACATGATGAAATATAATTGCCATAATTTACTGCATTTAGCCGAAATTGTCATTTTTACAATTAATATGGTGAGTAAAAGAGACACATGTTTTTATTGTATGAAATTGGATGAAATTATAGGACTGCATACACAAAATTGTATTTAACAATGGTGCGTATATCAAAATGATTCATGTGTAAAGGCCCCAAACAATTTTTTTTTTAAGGAATGAAAAGATTGTTTGGATGTCTGTGATAATGCTGCTCAGTGCCATTCAGTGCACACAGCGACAACATAAAGCATTGCCTGTGCTTCTTATTTTAGATATTTACACTCGAGTTCTTCGAGAATTTGTAGATGGACATAAAAGAATATATGGCACATTTATCTCTTGATGCAAGTGGGACAATATGAGGACATAAGCAAAAACTTCTATTCGAATCTCCTATTTGCTACCATAGGTACGTTTAATCTATATGTGACTACCCCTGACAAGGTTCAAGTGACCATCTTCGGTGCATTAAACGCTGTATAAGTCCAGAATATTATTACTATTATAATGAAACAAATACGATCAAGATATCATCAAATATCCTATAACTATTACTGTTTTCACACTGGCAATATTTTGCCTAACCCCGAACTATAGATGGGGTTAAAGGGTATTTTTTACCCCACCTATAGTCCGGGGTTAAGCGTATTCCACTTTCTTTTCACACTGGCAAAATGTTGCTTAACTCCATAGTATAGGTGGGGTTAAAGGGGGGGGGGGTTTAGCGCCAACTTTAGTACGGGGTTAAGCTTATTCCACTTTCTTCTCACACTGGCAAAAATTTGCTTAACCTCGAACTATAGGTGGGGTTAAAGGGGGGTCTTAGCCCTACCTATAGTCCGGGTTTAAGCCTATTCCACATTCTGTTCAGACTCGTATTTACCAAAGTGGGCTAGCCCCACCTATACGGGGTTAGCTGGCCCTGCAAAATAGCAGGGCTAACCCTGCAATTGTGGTGCTAACTCCTGCTAACTTCGCAATTGCGTTGCCAAGCAGGTGAATGAGAACAGAAACGAAAAATAGTCAGGGACTACGCAGTGGAGCGAATTAATGAATATTCACGCTGTGGCTAGTATGGGGCTAAAAGCCAAAAAAGTTAGTCCGGGGTTAGAGATAGTACGGGGCTGAGCAAAGTACGGGGTTAAGCAAAACAAGAGTGAAAAGAGTATAAGAGACCATCTGCTTCATTGGTCATGTATTCAGGAAGATCGCTTTTTGAAAGTCGCCGAGGACGAGAATGACTTGCCTCGTTAGGCTCAGATAGCCAATGGTACTCTACCCCCTGACATCATTTGCCATTTCCGGCAACAAGAAGAACAAATTGTAAAAAAAACAACGTCAGGGTTTGAGAAGCCACCTTAATGGAAGGGTCATCAGGAAAGTTTGCAGTAGAGCAAACAAGTTCAAGTTCAAGTTTAATTTTCCACATACCATTTAAAACATAAATGATATGAACAAAAGCTTATATTAGCAATACATTATAGTAGGATAAAAATTTGGAAGGGAGCCGCATTGGCCATTGGTCTTTCGAGACAGAACCCTTGCAAATATATGAATAGGATCTACTAAAAGCACAGTGTATGACTTAACAAACCCAACAAGGTAAAATCAAACAGATTATGAACGAACACACTTAGTGCAACAAACATTACAAAAAGGAATACAAAATACGCTACTTTGCTCTTCTTCGTCTTTGAGCTACTGCTGAAATTCTTTGAAGATGTACTGTGAGATCCATTGCCTTGATAGTCTTTAGATGTTCTTAATTGGTTTGTCTTGGTGAACTGGGTAACAGGTTCAAGGCTATCAAAAGAAGGAAAAATATGATCTCTTTCTTAATAGACGCACAAGATTCATATTGAAGTTTCTCAACATAACTTTATGAATAAGATGGGCAAGTCCAAGATAGGTCATTCCATTCGCTTCGGTGACATATGCTCTGGGCCTTAATTCATCAAAGATATAAGGATAGGCCTAGGTTTATGATTATGTTTTAGATTACACTGAGGGTAGAAACAGGATAGAAGGTAGGAGTTTTAACAGTGTATCAAATTGCAATGCCAAAATATTACACACAATTTAATGCAAATGGTTTGTCATTTCATTAAAGTATGGGACATGAATAATGCTTTCTTAAACTGAACCTTATAAACGTAAGCAACACACCTGCTATCAGATCTATCCGCTTTCTCGAGCAGCAAATCTAGAATCAAAATAGTTCCAGATTTGTTCTCTGCTGCCAGCCGATAGCGGTCCTCGCTATTGTAGACAAGGTCTATAAACTTGATCTGAGACTTGCAATCGAAGGATGCTAACATCCGGAGGGTAGGGAGATGCCACGCCTTGAGGGTGCAGTCACGGGATGCAGTGACCAAGTATTGGTCATCTGATGAAATACATATATCCATGATGGCGTGGTTGTGACCTACAAGGAGTCTAAAAAGTAAAGTTGTTTTCGTCACACACCTTTTTTGTCAAACAAATAAATAATGGAGATTAAAATATCTCCTTCGAATAAACCCCTACTAGATGGAAAAGCAATCTGGGGAACTCGTCCTGGTGGTATATTTCCCAAATGGGAATTTCTCAAGGATTGATGTCTGATTGGCTCTGTCATGGGCCTGCATGTTGATATTCAGCCAAGTCTCTTTGGGTCTTTCCTTCTCTATGAATAGTTAGCACTGCATACATATTTTTTCCATTTCTTATCCAAGTCATTCTCTAATAGATATTTTGAATAAATGGTCAAGGGTAATTTTTATATAAACAATACATATAAGTTTTGTCTGCAGCAAGAACTTATTACTTAAAGAATGTAAAATCAAACAATGGACTCCTACCAAGATCTTTTTTAATAATTTGTGAGTAAACTTTTTGTCTTTCAATACGGAATAGTCCTTTACTCACTGGTCATCATCAGCCATGAAATCCCAGACATGAAGCTGCTCCACACCGGCGTGGGTTCCGACGACGACCTTGGTGCTGTCATGCGTAAATGCACAACAGATGACCTCTGACGTATGAACCGGCATACGCTTGACCACCTGACCAAATGTGTTGGGAGCAAGTGACCATAGGATCAACTGCTTGTCGTTGGCACCTGTCACTGCAAATTGACCTACACGTAGAATAAAAATGAAAGAAATTATACAGGGAGATAAGGAAAAGAATGGTCTTCTTCTTATTATTTTGATGGATTCTAGGTATCCTGTGGAACTATCAGCAAGGCTGGACAAAATCCCAAACAAAAGCTATACAACTTTTCAAGAAAATTACAATCTTTGAATGCAAAATCCAACAAAGCATACCATGTAGATCTTAAAGGACAAAACTATAAATGCCTGAAAAACAGTTAAGAAACAAGAACTCTGGCAGTAAAATATTCTATGAAAATCTATGCTAACCCCATACAATTACTAAGATCAAAACTTGACTAGGAAACTCCTGCCCAACAATCTGATCTTTATCTTGACCATCACCAATAATGAACAAGCTCCAGGATTTGATTGGTATTTTGGATGATTTTGAAAAGGTGATGATTTAAAAGGAAGTGCTTCCATGACACCTGAAGTTACCATTTGGGGAGATACCGAGACATCGTACGGATGCACTGTGCTCTTTGGCAGAGAGCAGACATTCTCCTGTGTCATATTTCCAGAACTTGAGCACTCCTTCACTGTCTGCTGATAGGATGAATGTGTCTGCATTTTGTGTCAATGTCTTCACTAGTCCTACGGAATCTTCATGTTCTGTTCAGATGAAGACAGAATGTTCACACACAAAAAAAGTAATTAAACAAGATACGCAATGAGAAAACGCTCTTCAGAAATTCTATCGCTGTCCATATCCACAGTACGAGCAAATACTAAATTATTTCTACGATTTTCACTTCCTCTTCTACATGGTACCATCTTCTGACACATTTTAAATAAATGTAATATAACCAGAAAATGTATATATGAACTTTGAAGGGAGACAGGAAATGCAGTGTTCAAAAATGTAAGCAGTTGGTGCATGTTTCGATGAGAAAATCATTCAAAGTGACAGGACATGTGAAAGGTTAGGCCTTTCTATATACAGGATTACAGGTTGTGTATTGAACCAAAACATTCGTCCGGGGTCTTACCTGTAAGAGTGAGCCTGCATGACTTGGTGTCCACGTTCCACACCTTAATCATATTATCCTGTGAAGCAGAGACAACCTCGTTATCCTCCCCCACCACCAACCATAGGATGCCCTTCTCTTGACCTTCAATATCAAAGACATCTCCGCCTCCTTCTGTTGATTGGTTCATATCCCAGACACGAAGCCGCCCCTCCTCTTTGAATGCACCAATCATCTTCTTGCTGTCTCTGTTGAACACCAGCTTGGAGATGTATCCCTCTTCACGGCGGGACACATGACAGTCATAGAAACTAGAGAACTTGACAGATCCCTCTGGACCACTGGTGATAACTGTAGACCCATCAGGAGTAAACCTGACAACGAATGCATGGTCATTGTGTCTCTCCCTCTTAATCATCTGGAATGAAACAGTGTGGTAGTGAATCACACAATAAATCAGATCTGTTAAAAAAAAAGTTTTCCTAAATCTCCATGATATATAGAAGAGGGATTATGATTATTATGGGATTATCAAACAACAACTCTCACGATTATCTTTGTTTTTCCTAATGTATTTCCACAAGACTTACCTGCTTTTAGCTGCAGCATCATCTCAAGAATGATAAGGATTATATTCCTCCACCATCTAACTTCACCTTCTTTGCGCATCCACATTCTCTACATCTCTGTAGAAACCGTTCAATTCAGTGTTTGTACCATTATGTAACTTTTAGTTTGGTAAAGTTTAGTGACGACACTTACTGTTTCCATAGTATAGACCCACATCTTGGCGCTCTTGTCGTTTGACGCAGAGTAAATCACTCTCTTCTTTGTTCCTGTTACATCCGAGATCCATGAAGAATGTCCTTCCAGGGTTGTGATGAGAGGACTCCCACCATTCTTAGGGTCCAGGTCCCAAACCTTCAGGAAGTCGTCTTTAGAACCTGATACCAGGATGGATTTGGAATCGCTTTCGTTGGGGTCTGCCGGGCAATGCCAAAGGCAAGTGACCATGCCAGCATGCCCTGTAAACACAAACATGCTTTCAATAACTTCTTCTGCGACAATTATATTTTATGTGGGTGACGGCACTGAGTGGTGGTGTTTTTCAAATTCATTCATGGTTTCTTAAGAAAACATGAACATGCATATGTGTGTATCTTTCATCATTTGTTTTGTCTTATATGTATACTAGTGGTTCAACATTCCACATCTTCTAAAAGCTTTATTTCTTACGCAAATAATGGTTAGTGGTTATAGGTTTAGCTAAAGTTTTCAGAAAGGATTGGGCTCGTAGTTTGATATAGGTCACTTTAGACATTAGAAATTTGATCAGTATGAGAATTTTTCCATTAGCAAATTTTGCTTGAGCATACGTACAACGTCATATCATTTGACCAAAATATGCTATAGAGATACCTTGACAGTTCAAGACAGCTGTGCCCTCTGTAATGTTCCAGACACGAACAGTAAAATCTGCTGATCCAGATGCAAGAAAATGATCAGATAGTACTAGAAGACAAGTGACAGCCTTCGTGTGACCTTCCAGGACCTTACTCGGGGCACTTGGTTTGTCTGCATACCCTGAGATCTTGATGGTTCCATTACTGTCACCTGATACAATGGTTTGGATGGACCTCGCATGGACAACTGCTTTCATGTCATTTTCCTTGTGAGCTTGGAATGAATGAAGGCATTCTTTGGATGTAATGGACCATTGCCTGAAAAAACCATCCTGGCAACCAGTTAACACCTCAGCATCACCTTCAAATAATGCAAAGTTGGCAATGTTGGGATGTTTCAGCTTAGCGAGAAGCTGTCCACGATGGAGGTCCCAGATACAGACATTTGACCCTTTCTCTGATCCACCGATGGCCAATGCTCCATCTTCATGGATCTGGACGGAACTAATAGCATGGTTTTCACCAGTCTCAAGTTTCCAGATGCACTCACCGCTGGTGAGTTCAAACATTCCCAACACCTGACAACCGAAGATGACAAACGCATCATCATGACTGATGACAAGAGATAATGCCCCAGATGCTTTGCTTCCTGCTTTGACTTGTAGAGTGTGTATTAGCTCTGTATTTTCTTCATCCCAAACATTAGCCATGGGGTAGCCATCGGATTCTTTGCAGACTGTTACAATGACATCTCCTTTGCCGGTGCAAGCAATAGCCTCTACTCTGGACGGATGACCAGCCAATGATGTTTTCAACCGTCCTCCTGGAGGGATCAGACATGCTCCTCTAGGAATGATCAAAGAATTATGGGTAGTCCTCACCCATGCCTTGGCTCCTTCAAGCAATTTTCTAATGTTGGAGTACTTGTCCATCAGATCATACATCCTCCCAAGAAGTTGGCCTGCTAAGCAGAAAGGGTCTTCTTTCAGATTACTTCCAGACAAGTACAAGGCCTCAAGAAGGATACCACTTTCTTCATCAAATTTTGAAAAGTCATTGACAAGTTCCAGAAAGTTGAAGGCTCTTAATTTGGTCAGGATCCACTTAAAGTTGTACATGATATGCTGCACCATACCCTCAGGGACTCCATTCATTATCTTACTTCGCATCAAATGGAAAGGAAGCTCATGCAGCTTTCTGAGATTGAAGGCACTCTCTCCAAACATGAGGGGTTGCGGTGAGACAAGACGATCTGCATTGTGTAAATCCTTATTGCGTTTCTCGAGTCGAATTGGCCTGATTTTACCTCTGCTATATTCTCCAAGGAACATATCTGCAAGCAGTTTGTGTCTGGCCATCTTGGTCTCTGGATCACCATGGTAACGCTTTTCAGCTGTTTCAATGAACTGCCTATGGTACCAAGCAATCACCGTCTTGCCACCAGCCTGCCTTTCCGTGATGAACTCCCCGATGTCTTGATGCAACCTCTTCCAGACTGATGGTGGAATGCGAACAGCCCCTTCCCCTGGAGGATCCCAGTACTGATAGACGTCATTAAGAACTTTGTCATCACAAGAAAGGACATCCTCTATCTCTGCTTCTGTAAGACCACTCTTTCCTGCAGTCAGGTAACCGAGCGCATGTGCTACAAAGATAAGCCCATGATGCTCTTCTAGATCTTGAAACAGGTTGTTGATAGCATCCACTACAGTGATAGGAAGCTTGATATCTGCTACTGTCTTGTACGATGGCCATTTTACAAATTCCTCAAAGAGTAGCTTCAGAAAGAGTGGCTGAGGACACTTCCTGAAAGCCTCCCTCACCACTCTCACTTGATCCTCATTCAGCCTTCGTTTTCTTTCCTTCAACCAGCCAGCCATGATAGCAATGCCATTCTCTTCACTAACAACTTCCATGCCAATGTAGCATCTGGGGTCTGTCAGGGTCTTCTTGATGTTGTCTAGAATGTTGTGTTCCTGAGGCAGCATGGACACCACAACATGGACATTTTCCGGTAAAGACTTTGAAAGCCAGTTCATCTTGTGGGCATTGTTGTTTGAACTGAGCTGGTCAATACCGTCGAAAAGCAGCAAGAGAGGTTTATCTTTGGTTGGAAGTATTTCGATCAAGTTATTGAAAAGCTGCACCAGATCTGAAAAGTCTCCTGAATGATCGGATGAGGGTTGTGGGGCATCGTAAGCAAAGCATATCTGTTGGAAACAACAAGTATTTATGAGCATAATTATGAAGGTCACTGTGAGGGGACACAATCTTTACGAATAACTACGTTTTTGACTGATTACATTAGCCATTTGAATCATTATTTAGCACTGAAACCTTATAAGATGCATGAACATGTTATACATTACTTAATTATATACAAATAAAGATGTTTTTTCGTGAAACCAACTAATTAATTCTTAATATAAGCATGATATTCATGAAAACATAATGCTCTATACCTATATACTATATAATATTCTAATAATTTTCCCATACACAGTTGTTTCGAATGAAATTTCCTTTGGCAAGACATTCATTTCTATTGCCACTCTCCACCCAGGCGATGTGAAGAAATTTCTCGAATGCCAGAGCACCTTATCAGGGCCCCTCGACTAATGCTGGGGTAATGATAGTAAAACTTTTAAAAACGCTATAAGCTCTAGACCTATATAAATATCATCACAATGTAAAACCTTTCTTTTCGAGTAACTGTTTTTATAACATCACACAACCCATGCACAAGATAAATGTATAAACATCATATCATGCTAAATCACCGACATGTGAAAATTATTGTCAATATAAGATTTAATTAGGTACAACTGTATTTTCCAGAGATTTGGAATTCGCACCTCGATAGTGGCTATAACACCCCCAGGTAGTGATACATAAATAGAACCTGTTTGTACCTGTTTACACATGCTTTGCAATGTAGCATGGATGGTTGAACTATTGCCTGATGTCCCAAGGAATCTGAGGACAGTGACACATCCTTCTATCCACTCTCTTGAGTGCCTTGCAACCATGGCCATGACAGACGTCTTGCCTGACCCTGATATACCATAGACGACCAGGGGCTTGGACAGGTCTGATGATAGGTAAGACCTGATGGATGTTAGGATATCATCTCTACCTTGAAAGGCACTGTATGGAATGGCATGTAAAGAGCGAATGGGTTAAGGGAAATGGAAAGATTTGATGTGGTCTATAAATATGACCATATGTTATACTCTAGTAATGAGTGTCCATGTATCTGTAATGTTAATACCATATGTTGAACAGAAGTCATTCTTTCCCCCCCCCCCCCCCTTTTTGTGTTATTACTTTTGTTGCTTCTTCATTTAAACATGCGTTTTACAAATCAATCACTTCCATATCGTATATAAGTCAGAATCATAAATATTAACGAAAATGGATGAAATCAAATGAAATAAGTATTGTCCTTTAAACTAAACTATGGGTTCCCATATTTTCGGATGAACATGAAAGTGTCCCTTTACGTAAAGCAATAATTCTTGCAATTTGTTCAAGGTAAAATATATCTGCCTGACACTGACTGAAAACCAACATTTTATCAAAATGTTTTTGTTGATGAATAAAGTATTTACCATAAATACAAATATCTATTTTTAATTAGGAGGTGGTAAAATAATTTCTTTTTACAATTAGGCAGGAGAAAAACATATGCATTTAATTTGGGTTATTAAATTTTGGTCTTTACGCCAATACGAAAGAGAAATTCGTTGGTAGCAATTCTCCGGTGAATGAATTTAAATTAAAATGTTCGAATTTGGGTATCTAAAGTGGTCTTGAATGCTTTTACAAAGCGGTCTTGCCATTGAAGTTAATTCTCTGGAATAGAATTCAACTCATCCCCCCATTTTCTTAAATGGTTTGTCTTTTTCAAACTCAAGGATATTTTATTCACACATACCAAATAACAGAATAACTCCTGAATTATACTATTTCTGTAAAATATCATTCTACCGTCTACATTGATGGCGGAATCATTCTATATTATTTGTGACACAATATTATTTTTTTATTTAACATGATTGTAGTACAAATAAGAAGACCATGCCGTTAAGACATCCAGTCAGAATTGTTTTATTAAAAAGGAATGCATATCCCTCGTCTAAAAATTACAGCTGATTACAATTTCTTCCCCATAATGTTTCAGTTGGTATTGAAGAAAAAAAAACTGTTCCAAATACCTTTATTTTGCTTATCTAAAACTCTCTTTACCCATGCATTTTTAGTGCACTGCAAAATCTCTTAAGATGGGTCATTTTCAATCTCCATCTTCATATCTATTAAAAATCCTTTGCAATGTATCAAAAATCTATCTGGTGGATCTGACAAAGTGCTAAATAAATCCAGGGAAAAGATATACTAATTTAGGTATAACTACTGATTTAATACTGTAATTTCCTCAAGTGGGGTCAGGTTTCGAAAGTCCACACCTTAAAAAGTGTTTTAACTTATGTTATCATAGCCTCAATATTGATAGAATAGACATCTGATAAAAAAAAAATAACTGGAATGTTTATACCTAAGTAATTGATAACATTATCGACCCACTCGATAGATAATTGATTACATATCATACCAATAAACTTTTCCAATCTCACAATTTAACTCTTATTAACATTGAATTTCTAACCAGAAACATTTTAATACAGCAACTTGTTTATGACACCACTCTCAATAACGGTATACATCATTTTAATCATGGACTTGAATGTAAACCCAAATCCAAATTTTATTTAACATATATCTGAAAAATTCCATACTATCGAACTAAAGGTTTTTCAGAATCAATCGGGACAACTATGCCTCCTATTGAGTTTCAAACGAATATTAGCACCTATTTATCTACGTTTTAAAAATCTAGTCTGGTCCTTATGAACAATGAAAAGGAGATCTTTTCGAAGCCCGGTTGCTAGAATATTTGCTAAAATCCTATCATTCTTAAAGAAATGAACTTCAAGTTCTCTCTCACTAAAGTGCACAACATTTTTTAAAAAACTTTGGAGATGTTTTTTTTTTCTTTCCAGTGTAAAGTCACATAATATATATAAATATCTCAATTTATTTGATCACATGAAAATTTAAAAACTACCTTTGCTAAATTTTACATTTTCACATCTAATTGTGTATACAGAAGATTGCGTCATAGAAACCTTTATATCTACCTGACCTAAGCCTAAGATATGTAAGTACATCACAAAATTCTATTTGTTTGCAAATATGTTATCAAATGACATACCTGCATTTTGTTTTACAAAATGATGCATGATGTAGGAGCTCTCTCTGCAATTCACTTTTCACAGGATCTACAACCTTTGACCTTTGACCTTCCAGCTTCTTATCTATCATGGCCTTCATCCTACTTTCAAAGATCTCACACATCTGTCCCAGGTACTCTGCATGCTCTGGGCAACCGATGGGGTCAATGCCCTTTTCGCACCAAGGTAGAGTGAAGCTATCGAGTGCTTGGGCGGGGACCACACTGGGGATGTATTCCTTCTTCAGTCTTGTGAGCAAGGTCTGGGAATGATCCACAAACTCAAGGGTTTCATTGTCACTGCAAAGTGAAAGGGGAAGTTAACCATAAGATATAAAAGAAATGTCTTCTGATTGTTACAGGGGGAAAATTGACTCTATTAAACTTGCTCTCCCCCAGCCTGTTGAGGCTTTATAGTGTCCACTACATTAGGTCGAAAAAAACAGTTAGATACCAGTTGAAACCAACTGGTACTAGTACCAGTTGATTCCAATTCAGTTAAGTGGATTCAATATGGATATTGGAAAGCTGGAATCAACTGGTAACCAATTGATTCCAGTTGGACCAGTTGTCAACTGGTACCAGTTGATTCCAGTTATAAGTGGACTGGTTTCAATATGGATATTGAAATACTGGAATCAACTACCAGTTGATCACAGTTGGAATACCAGTTGTCAACTGGTACCAGTTGGATCCAGTTTACCAATTTTCATGTTGGAAACAAATAGTTGATCAATAAACAGTTGATTACCAGTAGCAACCAGCAATCAATAATCAATATTGTTTAGCATTTGGCAACCAACTAGACCACATTTACCTAGACTCTTGCTAGACCCCATCACATAATCATTTGAGGCGCTTTACATTTGAGTATAAGATTAATTAAGTA
>BEXV01000558.1:135761-158492 GCA_003118195.1 Hemicentrotus pulcherrimus | reverse complement strand
CCCCCCCCCCCCCTCTTTTTTGAAAAAGTATTTTAAAGAGAAATAGAAAGAAACCAACCAAGGGCAAGGCCTCGGCAAAAAAACACTTTTGTTTCCTGCAAAATGCGAGACCACATATTTTATCTGCATAAAAGCGCGACTTAGCAAACGTAATTAAGGAAAAAAGCACGAAAAAATAGCAAATCCGAAAAGTAAAAACACGGAGGCATCGTGAAGCATGTCGGCAAAGCTTCCGAATTCGGCATTTCGCGGATTCATAAAATCAGTTTCGTAAAAGTGGTCGTAAAAGCCTAATTTATTCAGAAATTTACAAGATTTTTATCGCCAAAATCTGGGTAAAACACTGCATTCAGTTGTACAGGTGCACAGAAGACGACGTTACAGTATAAATTTTTCTTTTTCAATCTGCCCATAATATTTATTATATGTAAATTATACCAAATAAAATAAGACTCATGCACATCGTTTATTAGTGTTACAAATGGGTTGTTATTGTTACACTATATGGACAGATTGGATAAATGTGTAAATCAGTAAAAATTTAAATCAGTAAACGATGCGAAAAAGATTCTTCTCCAGGTTCCGGAAACCAACCTGGGATTTGTGTTGTGTCCTGCAGGACCTAATTACTCACCTCTTTTGCATACTGTGTGCGTGAGATTTGTTTTTTTCTTATACGTGCCCCTTTTCATCTCCGATGAGTGCATGCCCTTATTAAAATTTGAGAGGTGCCCCCTTTATCTCTGTAATAAGTGCCCCTTTTCATCTCTGATTAGTGCCATTTTTCTCCTGAAAATTGCACTTTTTTCAGTTGTCTAAGTGCCTATTTTCATCTCTGATGAGTGCCCCTTATTAAGTGCGAGGAGTGCCCCATTTTCACCTCTGGTAATTCCCCTTTTTACTTTGACATGTACTATTTTTCATTTCAAATAAGTGTCATTTTCCCCTTTGGATATGTGCCCCCTTTTCCTTTCCCCATAGAAAGTGCTCCGAATTTAAAGGGATTAAGAAGAACTTTTCTTTAATTTCACCCAAATCTGGCTCGCTACGCTCGCTCGTATTTAAAGTTGGTATAATTATGGTTCATATTAAAGATCTTTTCAGTCTTTCATGATTAGATTGTGCTTAAAACACCACCAGGATTGTTTTTCTTCTTTATAAGATGTAATTTGTTTCACTGCGACCTCACAAATCCATTTTTTTTTTGCTCGCTCGCTTCTCTCGCTCGCAAAAAGTTATTGTTACCCTCACAAACCAACTACAAAGTAAATGTGTGGTACTTGAACAGCATGGACCATCCTAAGAGAGAAACAGACATTGAAATCATCCCTGTAATCACATTGTGGGGTATATACCAATGTCTAAAAAAAAACTATATTTTGGCTTTGAGGTTTCCCTAAGTAGGTGCCCCTTTCTCCCGGAAAGTGCCCTTTATTGTTGATGCCCCCCCACACCCTTTGAATGACCTTATCAATATTAAACACTAACACCTAGGGGTACCGGTGCCATGAATACCAGTGTCCTAAAGACTTTGTGTTACAACGGGGTACTATATCAACGCGGACTGCACAAAAAGTCCTATTTCTTGTTTTTACAGTCTTTTCCTCCTATCATAAATTTATGCTGGAAAAAGTCACAGATTTTAAATAATATCCTGTCAAAAAGTATACACCAAATCACACAAATTGAGCTTACAAATTCGATTTTTCTTCAGCTTCTCAGGGGGACAGATTCCCCCCTCAGACACTCCCTGTCCGCGCAAGAGCGAAACGCGGCGCTGAAGCGCCGCGTAAAAATTTTCTCACAAAATTGCCCCCCCCCCCCCTCGACGCCGGGTGGATCCGAAGATACAAGGGCTGCCGTGCAGAGTTGACCAAGTATTTGACCACGGCCGAAACCCAAATGATATATGCATATTTCTGACATACATGTATTTATCAAACTTTGTTATCTGTTTCCGACTCTTACCACAAAGTACGGTCCCTGAGACATCCGTTTACATCTAGCAATTTCATTGAGGCACAAGAATGACGTCAGATGATCTGCCGTAGCGCTGTCTCTTACACCCCACCTCATATCGACCACTTCAAACTCTAGCCTCTTTTCATGACAGTAGCGTCTGAGCTCTGGAAACACCTCCCTGGTCAACTTGTTCCGCTCCTCCTTCATATCTGCAAGGAGAAAAAACAAATCGTCTCATCACACAACAACTCTTGTGATTCTATCCTGGCTGCCCTCTTTTAGTGTTCTCAAACAAGAGTCACGTGCACAAGTATGGAAAATAATATTTTAAAGCAGCCTTGTGTCTCAAAACTGCCATCCTTGATTAAGTCATTGTTGACGACTCGGTTACATATTTCAATGAGCATAAAAGCAATAATGCATTAAAACATTTCCTTTTCTGCTAATTATGAGACATTGACTTTGTTTTTCATAGATACAGTGCGGTCACGAAAATTAGGATTGAGACTTACTTCATTACTAACTTACATGGCCCCTTCAGCCGGGAGGGGGGGGCATTATGCCCCCCCCCCCTCCACAATTTTTCCGATTGCTCGGGAACGCAATGGCGCCCCGCCGCTCGCTGACTTTTTTCTTTCGAGTCTTGCGCAACTTTTAAAAGATTTTTTTTTTGAAAAGCGGACCTACGGTTATAAGGTCACGTGACCTTTTGTCTTTGCATGTCAGCCCGAAAATCGCTCATTTTCGTAATTTGTGTACAATACATAAAACAGATCAAACATGGGTTATTGGGTTATTGTAGTAAGAAATGAAATGAAACAACAAAAACAACGAAATACATAAGAAATTATCAAAACAAGGTATAAAATAAGGAATGACCTGGCTCTTCCAAATTTTTTATCGTTTTATTATTCATAATGGTCTTATGAATTATGTAGTGAAAAAGAATGCTTAAATATGAATAATATATGATTTTTTTGGAAAAAATGTGATTTTTATGACTTTATTTGCATAAATTACCATAAATATGCAAATGAGTGAGTTTTTCAAAAAAACTGAAATTATCATATTATTCTATACACTTCACTTGACATGCGTGCACATTTTTGCGGCGATCGGCCGCTTCGAGGCTGAGATCTTTAGGGGGCCATAATGCCCCCCTCCCCCCGGCCGTACTTAAACCTCAAATAGCCCGGTCTTTTTAGNCCCCCCCCCCCCCCACCCCCCAAAAAGGGAAAGGAAAATAACACATGCAATTGACAGGAAGAGGACAATATTTTTGTTGTAGAGATTTGAAGAAAAAACACGTCTGCCAACAGCTTCCCTTTTCATTTGATGTTGCTAGTCTGTAACGCTTCACATCTGAATGGGTCTGTTTATATGCCTCACAAATATTCACCCTGTGCCACATTGCATTTATAATGAAAATAGATAAACCGAAACTTCAAGATTATGTATTCGTTTCCAGTGCAAGGTTGCCAATGTTATAAGTTTTGTCATGGAACAAATTATGACCTGAAATGGGCAATTTTACAAAGCCATTGTTTTGCATAAAGCAACCTTTCATGAAATGGTGCCTGTATTTTTGAGGGGAGATGCACGTGTGGCAAATGAGCTACTGTGCAGGTAGGCGAATTACGAAAGCAACCTAAGATTGCAATGTTTTTACCTGTGAATGTAGAGCTGAGAAAGATTCTCACTGTGTTAGACTCTTGCTCAGGAATGGCCTCAGTCTCACCCAAGACCAGGTCCTGGAACCCAACTGGATCACTGTTTACCTCAGCTGCCATATTATTCATCTCTGAATAAATGGTAGAACAAAGTGGGAAAAGGCTGTGTAAATAAAAGCATTTAAATCATACCACTTAGATATATTATCAGCTAGCTGTGCATTGAGAAAGAACTGTGGAATTTTCGAAAATAATATCGCTAGTGATATTCGTTTGTCTCGCAATGTGGTCAATAAAGGATCATTTTCGATACTACATCCTCAATGAGTAATATATTTAGCATAACTGTGGAATTGTTATGTACTAAGACACTGTGTTCGGGTAGGTTGTGCATCCTGACAGTTTATTTAATCGTAAAGGACAAATATTCAGTAGTTTGTGCTTTGATAAATCTGAAGGCAAAGGAGAAGGCTTTATGTTTGTTAAGTGCACGAAAACCCAACCCTTTTTTCACTCTGGAGCCAGCCGACTTCCACCAATTAAGCTTATACTAAAACGTTCTTCTCATTTTCTGCTTTTATTAAAATCAACATAATATGTGGATGGACTCTCCTTAAGTAAAGGAAAAAAAGACTAATATAAATATATAGAGGAAGAGAGAGAGAGAGAGAGAGCTGGATGAAAAGGGAATATTGATATATGTTATTTGTTTAAACAAATTGTTGGCTTACTAAGTAAATAATGATCGCATGCTCGATTTCAGTAGATGTCAAGTTCAAATCCCGCTGGTTCCTAGATTTGTTTCTGACTGTTACAGATCGAGCACGCTATCTTTTTATTTACTGGGCAGTACGCCAACAATTTGTTTAAACGATTGGAATTTCTCCCAGGAAGCATTACATTTATAAAAGAGATTGTACTTGTTTTCTAGTATAGCATAATCGGTCTTGTATAAGTTATTTATTCTTATATCTATACTGATCTTACCATATGAATAATACTGTAGTAATCTAGGCATCTTCACAATTTTTCACTATGATCATGTTGGTAACTCATTGAAGCTGTGTAATATTGTGTGTTATTGTAACCTCCATTGTGTACAATGATTCGTAGGATAGCCAATACAGGTTTTAAATCATTTGTAGAACTATAATATAGGAAGACTGTGGTGAGAGATGTATATTGTATCTCCCCCTATTTCTGTATTATGAGTGCCTATAGTAATTTGTCTATAATTATGTTTGATTGTGCATTTGCACTTGCTTTTATTTTATATTTTTTATCTCCTGTATATTTTATTATACGATAATTACAAACTGGAGTGAATTTCATTTTTTTTTTCTTCTTCTTCTCCAATTACAGCTTTTCAAGATGAAACAATCATTAGACATGTCTACATATGTAATGTGAAAATAAACACAACATAAGAAAATATTCACGGATGGTATCATGGTACGTGGGATCGTAGATAGGTTTACGTAGCGCCCTATGTGGTCCATCATCCTGGAAATGTCCATCTGATTTCATTAATTTCAGAATGTTAACAATTTTCTTTAGATATGAATTTTTATAATTTATGAGCGCGATAACACCACGGCACCTCCATCTCAAGAGTACCCCGTTCAAATTATCATATACACGTGTATATATACATAGTTAGATTGGAAGTAACACTTCCTCGGTCATGGGCGTTGCAGAAATTAGTTTGAAAGTTTGAAGTTTGAACTATAGCATAATATGCGCATGAAAAACTTTCAAGAAACCTTTGATTTATTTCACTTTATTATGTATAAACTTCATGAATGAAAAATTGTTGCTGACAATTATATTTTGCATTGATATGTTATTTAAGAATTCCAACATTTATCGAAACCGGAAGAAGCATATAAAAAATCCATGAAATATTCAAAGAACCCCTTCTAAGAACCCTTACATAGTTGTATAGGAGGCGTGATAGCTTAGTCGGTAGAGCAGTAGTCTAGTTCTGGACCCTTTTAATGATTTTTGTATTCGATGACTATAAGCGTTAAGCCGAGTGATGTATTTAATTCCATATAGGCTCAAAGTTTGATTGAACAAGTTGCGTTGATGAATACAGAGCAGCCTTGACCATAGTTATTTTGCTTGAAACTATCGCATACAAATAATATATTCTGTATCAATAAAAATGAGGATATCCTTTTGTTTACCTTCACAGCTGATATACTCGGGTGATGCTGTGTTTCATGTCGAGTTTCTCAGCATCAATCCACCATTAAGCATCATTTCAGGAATGAAAACCATGAATACCGTTGCACCAAACATGCATCCAACATAAATAACTGACCAGTCATTGAAGTCAATAATCATATTCCACTTTTGTTTCCCATTGGGGATAATTAGGTGGGTGCTAATTAAATCAAATGCTGGGAAGATTACCGGCGCGCCAACTCTGATGAGACCCCGCGAAACTATTTATATTCATATCACCTTCTTTTCTCCTGTTTGTCTCTAACTATGTATATATACACGTGTATATGAACACTTCTTCTCACAAACTGATAAATACACCCCCAAAATACAAAGTCTACCAACATAGTTACTCTCTTTTCTTCTCTATTACATTTTTATCTCACTTCCGTGTTTAAAATCCCACATTTTTCATCAAAGCGAAACTCAATACAATCTCACCCAAGCTAGACGTCAGCCGCTAAATAAAGCTTTGTAATATAAATTACAAAAGAACGTTGACAGCGTAGAGACTCCCTTGATGATGAAAATTATGACTGATGAAGATTAATTCATTAATATCTACTCCTAATTTGTGCCTCAGAGCAATCAAGAAGGCGCCGAGTTGCGTATAGTCCAACTTCACACTACTGCGCATTTGGCAGTGATAATGTATACACAGTCTCAAATACAACTCACATTATGCGGGAATACAGTGCAAAAGAAGGCCAGCGAGAAGAAAATAATATGACAATTGATAGGCACCGTTGCACTCTGTAAATACAATTGTATGAATGTGAATAACAGCAGGTTTCTATTCGGACCATGTTCTATACAAAATAAACAAATAAAAAAGGTCTTATCAGTGACAAAGTAGAAAATATGATAAAAATGTAAGCTACTGAAATTCTTGCATTCGTCAATTGGCTGTGAAAAAAAGAAAAATTGTTACAGCATTTTTGGCACTTTCTTTGGGAATAGCCGGTCTTGGGGTGTGAATGATTTTGCTTTTCAACGGACTTGTAAACAAATTTTATGCATACTCTTTTAACAAAAGTTGCTCTTTACGACTGCAAAACTCGCTGCAAAGGGTTGCCCAACATGCTAATGATTGAAAGAACACAACGACAAAGTATGATGATGAAGCAGTACCTACATCCAGATGCATGTGAAGATAGATGACGAAGATGATCCATGATAACGTATTATTTAGAAATTGGGGTTGTCAGTGTCTCAAAATGTGGATTTTCCTGCTTTGTGTTCACACTTTGTAGGTTTTTTCCCTGTTTTTTTTCTCTCGAAGTGCCCTATATGCTGGTGCTCCCTCTCTTTTACAGATGCTCCACCACCTCTGAGATACATTTATTTTCCAGTGCTTCCGTATTTTATTGATTTTCTTTATAGAAAATGAAACGACCTACAAAATAATGAAATCTATATAATCAGGAACACAATCATGTACACACGCTCCATATGAACTACATGTGACTTTTAAAAGTCTCTAACAAAGATTTGAAAAAATCGAAACCATTCTGCTATGTTTACGATTCTTCTTTCAGAGGGTGACCTTCAAGCTTATTGGGACCGTGCACGCCGTGAAAAATATTGAATGAATCGAGTGGCAGGTCTCTTCATCATGTTCATGATCAATTGCGGTAATTTCGGAAGGAAAATATTTTCTGTTACCTGAGGACAAAAATCTTCTGATTTTAGAGTTGAATCCAGTAGACAGTTGGAAATGTGTGCACACAGACGAGGGCGGTAGAACGTCGTTCAACGGGGGGCACCAACAAAAAAGGGGCACCTACAAAGGGAAATCTCAAAGCAAAAATATAACATTTTTTTAGACATTGTGAAGTGAGGGATGATTTCAATGTTTTCCTCTCTTTTCATGGTCCAAGATACTGCTTAAGCATCAAACTTTGCAGCTGGGTGTAATGGTCTGAATATTTATTTGCGAGGGAGCGAGGTGAGCCAGCAAAATTATTAAGAATTGTGATGTCGCAGTGCGAAAAATTACATCTTATAACGAGAAAAAAAAAAACAATCCTGATGGCGTTATAAGCACAATCTATTCATGAAAGACTAAAAATATTTTTAAAAAGGACAATTATTAAAAAAGAAAAAGAGCACATCTCACAATGGTCCAAGGACAACTACCCCCTAGACATCCACCTCTCGTATAACCACCCCCAGTCAGCAACCCCCTAGGAAAACTACCTTTAGAGCAACCACCCTCTATAGGACGACTACCCACTGGGAAAAATACCCACAGTAAACTACCCCCTACGATAATTACCCCTACGACTACTACCCCCCCGACAACTACCCCCTAGGATAACTACCCCCGGACAACTACCCCCTACGACAACCATCCTCTAGGACAACTACCCCCGGACAACTATCATAGGGGTAGTTGTCCTAGGGGTAGTTGTTTGGGGGTAGTTGTCCTCACTGGGACACTTGATATGAAGTTAAAAAGTTTTGGTCCCTGGCAAACAGGTCATGGTGGATAACTTCGGAAGGTAACTATCTTACAATCTAATTTTTATAGTACTTGCTTTGTTCTGCTTTTAACTGTTCAAAGTCAAGATCGAAGGAGGTTTTTTTTTAAACGGTAGACCATATAGTAGTGACCTCTATTCTTTTATGAAAAAATCTTCTACCACTGAACTGAACAAAACTAAGGTGAACCAAGAGCTTTTTCAAATATTATGTTTACGTGAGTAAAACATAATTAGAATCGAGTTTGGAAATCAAATTACATCTTTCCATATCATTTTTGAATATCCTGTATCATACCGCTACCAAAGATAATTATCTGATTTCCATGTTTTACAATTACTGTAATTTCCTGTTATGTTAACAGGAAGGTACAGTTATTGTAGATTAATGCGATAATGTTTATGTTTCGTCTCCTGTTGAAGGGCATAAAGGCTCTGTAGAGCTTGTGAAAGTGGCGAAGCAGCAGGCAGACACTTTCATCTTGTCAGCAGACAGCAAGGGCATGCTAAATGTGTGGAAATACGAGACAAGAGAATGTCTGCTATTAGCAAGAGCACCGGACATCAATGCGATGTCTTTCTGTTTCAGATGATACATTTGTAGTCATATATATATATATATATATTTCTGGGGGGTGCCTATGGATGTATATTCAACCTATTTTCTTTATATTTACGAACTATTTGTTGAAATTGTTGGGGTCATCTACACATAATACAAACAAACATCCACGAAAATACATTCTTTCTCTTAAAAACAAATAATAATACTGCACATGATTATGGCATTTCCCCTCACAAGTACCCTTCTCATTTAAAATACTACATGATAGTGTTTTTGTCCGAAAAAAAATCTTGTGCATTGTGAGGGGTGTGCTACAAGCTAGATTATTCATATATATATTTACATATACGTTTGCTGTTATCAGAACCAGCCGTATATAAAAAAGGATTTGATCATTGATTCCCAATCTCGCAGGGAAATACGCAGTAACTGTGGGAAATGACAAGAAAGCTTTTTTGGGTCACTGGACCCATCCGCTCATGGAACGTTTGGTCAGCTATAGTGATCAAACAACTGACCATTCATACATCAGAGGTCGTGTGTGCTGTCTCCATGCATGATGGTAGGAGAGTTATCACAGCTTCGTATTCATGAATTAAACAACTCCATATGTGTGGAGCATCTGGGAAGATGAAACAGATTACCAGTAAGTTATCTTCTTTCTTTTTCACCTATATCTTCTTCTGCTTCTTCATTCCCGCACTTCACTCTTCTTCTCCTTCTTACACTAATCCTTCTCCATCTTTGTCTCCTACCTCTTCCTTGATGTAAGATTTAATAAAACATGTACTTACATTCATCTTTTAAAAACAATAGGGTTGTATTTGATTACATGGGGGAATTCGCAATGATCATTAATCAGTGGTTTTATTGCGTGTACAAAGTGAAAGCTGAATATACCCTAATTATAACTATTAATTGGTTCCGCTTTCATTTGTCATTAATCAATTGAATTGCTTAATTGTAGTTCACTTATCAATGGCGGATTTTTATCATTATTTTACTATCGATCTCTGTAGTTTCTTAAATGGGCATACACACGCTATCATGGATATGTGTCTAGCAGCAGAAGACCGTTACCTGGTGACAGCATCACGTGACTGCACCATCAAGGCTTGGCATCTTCCATCCCGACTGTTGATGGCGTCCTTTGACTGCAAATCACAGTTCAAATACATCGATATGGTTTACGTCAGTGAAGATCGCTACCGTATTGCTGGAGAGAATAAGACCGGCACTATCCTCCTCCTTGAGTTGTTTCTTTCAAAAGCAGACAGGTCTGAAGTCAAGGACGGATGTCATTCATCATCATGAATCGTAGAGAATGTATTAATATGTGGTTGATTACTTCAAATTCAACCATATTTGCAGGCCCAATCGTTCTATTTACAGCCTACAATGTATGTTTAAAATAATTCACTGTGATCGATGAAAGTTTTATCCTGCATTTTACACAGCATTGTCACGATGATAACATTGGTTACATAGCCATATCTTTCAATCACAGGAATTACACATATATATAATGTGCTTTTACAATAATTGTCTTAACACGTGTTTGAATCCAATACATGTATATTTAGAGACACACACAACAGACAACATATATCAAATGTATGTTTTCAAATTTGATTTATTAAACAAAATATAATAATGTATTTGGTTTCTTATCAAACATATTTCATGTACATTAAATAAACAACTATGTTCTCGTCATTCCTTTAAAAATTGTTCAGAATTAAAAACACGATGTAAGACCTGATGATAAAAGTTTTTCTTACAACAGTATATTACAAAACGTAAGATAATCAGTTCTTCATCTATGTGTCTTGGTATATCATATTTAGAATACTTCAAACATCAATGCTGACCTATAAGCTCTCTACGAGCTTTGTCACAGAAAATGATCTAACTGCATGTACAAAGTCAAGCAGAATATCACACAAACGTGAACATGATGTGCAGTACTAACAAATCACTGTGCATGAGGATCACTATACATCTCAATTACAAAACTGGCACTCTCCATGCTGTCTTAATATGTCATCTGTCATTAAAGTCGTTTCATAAGCTGTACATACCTACATGAATTGATTTGATTTCTAGCTCAGCATTCATTCAAAATAATACTTTCCATTATAGCTTTGTATAACACTAGCTCTCAAAATAATTTATTCTAAGTAAGACTGCCACTTTGTACTGCTCGATTTATAGTACATGTAGATTTTGGTCTAAATGCTTTTTGATAAGTTGTAATTACTCTTCATGTACAGAAAATTATGCAACTATTTGTATGAATCTACAAGAAAACATGCATTCTAGTGTTAGAATATGAATATATTTATTACCTATACTATTGCACTGGAGAAAATATAGAATAAAGTTAATAAACAAAACTGCCCAAAATATATCTGACTGAACTAACTTCTAAAATACGATAACAACTACATAAATGTAATAAGAAAGCAAGGTAGAGGTATCAAAGGCAAGGTAGAGGTATCAAAAGCAAGGTAGAGAAAGAATGTTTGATACACTGTTGTTTCATATCATAATATCCAATACAATGTATTTAATAAAAGTAATCACGTATGATCATTAGATTACCAATGTGACAGTGTCAAACTATGGCTTTTGTGCCATTTTCCATAAAGCTATTTTAACATACAACGGGCACTGATTATAACATGAACATTGGGACCATGAAAACTACCTTGTTATATCTGGTACATTTATCTAGCTATATCACAAGTCATTTTTTATAACTAGTTTTCACTGTATTATATTATATTCGTATGATTATAATTCTAAAATCTTGTATTTCTATTCATTCTCTTTAGCCCTTTATATACCATGGTAAAAGTCATTATTTGCTTGCAAAGGCTCAAAACTGTGGAATAAACTTACTGTTAGAAAATAGGAAATCAACATCGTTAAGTACCGGTACTTTTAAATCAAAGCTACCGGTACAACTTTTTATTTGACTTTATATTTTAGATTTAGGCACATCAGGACCTCTTACAGCGCAGTAAAATACATTGCATAGTTTCTATGCTTTACTAAAGTATAGTGGTTATTCATCGTTTACTGCAGGAGTTTTAATACACACCGCTACTTTTTCCAATCCCCATTTGCCATCCATTGAGTACATACAAAAAAAAACACCACAGTGATTTTAACCCAGCATAAATATTTAACGAGCCTTTTAACTAAGTACCGGTACTCATGGTCATTACAATGATATGCAGTGAACTGGGAACATGTACTTACACACTCACATGTAACGTTACACTGTTATCAAAGTCCAATGTGCAACGAATTGTATCGTGAGTTTGTTATCACGATGTACCACAATTCAACACTGACAATGCAATATTTCATTTATGGTTGCTATTTCAAAAATTTATGTTAAACAACAGATTTTAATATTATTTCACTACTGTCATCTGTTAACAGAATTTATGAAAAATGGGAATTTGTTATTAGACAACTATTATATAGATGGTGCAATTTAAAAAGTCCATCAAAAATTCTACAAAATGGAAACCATATTTTTAGTTCACAAGTATGTCATATTTGTATTAAATAAAACGATGATCCATAATATTGCACCATTTACTTGTTTGTTTCAGCTTCTTTATGATTGTACATACATGAATACAATTCATCAATGAATAACTTTCTCTACAATTCTAACTTGCATTTGATTTCATGAATACATCATTAAATGTAATTGTCATAATCCCCTGCATTTGGCAGAAACTGTCATTTGTACAATAAATATGATAAATAAAAAAGATAAAAAAGATACATGCATATAATGTATTAAATTTTAGGACTGCACACACATTGTATTTGAAAGACATGGAGCACACATATTATGGACACTTTTTTTATAACAGGTTTGATCTCTCCCTCTCTCTCTCTCTCTCTCTCTTCCATCACATTAAGAAAAAAATCATAAATGTGCTAACAATCGCTTCCACTGCATATTTTGATATGCTTTTTCCCCCCAAGTGCACACATGGGTTCTTAATGAAATATTATACATGCTACTCACTCTACTTGATAATATGGGCAGAAAAGAATCCTCACATACAGTACATGTTCAAACATACAAACATCTTGTGTAAGATCATGCAGAAATGGAATGTAGGGATCAATGGAAAGTCACCAATCAAATACTATACCATGATTAATGTGACATATTTATTGATAGTATCAAAATTCAGCCATGCTTTTGCATATCTCCAAGTCATGAACAAAAAAATGCACATTGTAAAATGAGATAAAAATTGCTGAGGTAGGATGCAAAAATTAATTGCATGCAAACAAGTGTTTAATGTGCAAACTCTTAAATTGAAGATGGTGCACATTACACATAATCTGCAGAGGGCTGGAACAGCATTCAACCTATGGTTCAGTTTATGAGATAATGCCCTTCTGCCTGTCAGCAGACAGTATGATGTAACTGTAATAGTCATGAAATATTTCTGACATAACTGGTACATACTCCATACATGCCCACATAAATACATAATAATAATAATAATATTCCGCTTTCATACAGCGCTTAATACAATGTCTCTAAGCGCTTTACAGATATACATGTGCAGGTCTCCATTCAAAATCCATGAAAGGGAGGGACTTGATATGGACATCTAGATTATGTGCAGACAGTAACAATATAAGCATTGTTTTGGCATTCTTTTTAGATATTACATTAAAAAACTCCAAGAATATGTGGACGGACATATTAAAGTGTATGGCACATTTATCTCTTGATACAAGTGGGACATTATGAGGAAATAAGCAATAATTTTTATTCCAAGTTCTATCTGCTACCATCAGTACAGTTTATCTTTAAGTAGCAACCCCCTGACAAGGTTCAAATGAATACAAAGTATGCTCAAGACTTCATCACTGAAATTTCCTCACACTAATGTCCTGTGGCAAGGCATTGATCTACAATTGCCACACTCAACCCAGGTGATGTAAATGGGTACCTGGCAGGAATTAATTCTTTGAAATGCTAGAGCACCTTAATCGCAGGACAGCTAAAGCCGGGGTAATAATATCCAAGTTTGGAAGCGCTTAGTGATTGTAATAAGTGCTATATAAACAAAACTGAGTATCATCATCCACTTCCTTCGCAATGTCCTTTCAAAGAATGCTCTGAAGACGGTTGCCCTTACTGGTATCATTGAAGGATGGACAAGGACTGACTTGCCTCTCTTGGCCCCAGAGGTGCCACTGGTACATGGCCCACTGACATCATTCACCATTGCAAGCAGATAAGATGATCACATATTGAAAAACAAAAACGTCAGGTTCTGACAAGTCACCTTAATGGAAGGAGCATGAGGATAGTTCTCAGTAGAGCATGCAGAAAGCTGATTTACTCTTCCTCGTTTCTTAGCTACTGTTGGACTTCTTTGAAGATGCGCTGTTAGACCCATTGCCTCGATGGATACCACTCACTGATTCGTTTACATGCTGTCCACCATTCTGGTCTTTTGAGGTTCGTAATTGGTTTGTCTCGGTGAGCTGGGCGACAGGTTCAGTGCTAATTAAAGAAGAAAAAAAAGAAAATATTATCTCTTTCTTATTAGTTGCACAAGAACCATAGTAAGTTTCTTAATATCACTTTATAAATAAGAGAAGAGCATCACTGTTTTATGATTAAACCATGACAGTTGGAATGTACCCCCCACCCATGAGAGGGAGGGGATATTTTGGATAAGTCCACACTGAAGGCTCAGTCCAGCACTGAATCCATGAAAGTCTGAAGTCTCACTTTAATCAGAAGCCACATTCTCATGGGCAAGACAAGGATAGGTGATTCCACATTTACTTTAGTGACATTTGCTCTGAGCCTCATTGAATCAAAGATGTAAGGTAAGGGTTTTAGCTTACTTTGAGGATAAGGGTGGTATCATAGTTGGTCCAGGCGATAGTGAAACAGTGAAATAAATTGATATGCTGAAATATTACACAAAACGTTTACTGCCAATGGTTTATTATTCCTTAGAGTATGACTAATACAGTGGAACCTCTTTAAAACGAGTTCCTTGGGACCATGTAAATTATCTTGTTATATCAGGGTAAAAAACAAAAGAATATTAAGAGCTGGGCCCAGCAAAATCACCTCGATATTACACATACCTCGTTACATCAGAGCTCTTAATAATGAGGTTCCACTGTACTTTCTTTAACTCGACCTTATGAACCTAAGCAACAAACCTGATATCAGATCTATCTGCTTTCTCAAGTAGCAAATCAAGAATCAAAATAGTTCCAGATTTGTTCTCTGCTGCCAGCCGATAGCGGTCCTCACTATTGTAGACCAGGTCTATGTTCTTGATCTGAGACTTGCAATCGAAGGATGCCAGCATCCGCAGGGTAGGGAGATGCCACGCCTTGAGGGTGCAGTCACGGGATGCAGTGACCAAGTACTGGTCATCTGATGATATACATATATCCATGATAGCGTGGTTGTGACCTACAAGGAGTCTGAAAGGTGAAACAATTCCAACATGAAGTTAAGACTGAAAGTGTGACTGAAGTATACTCTCTATATGCAACCCATTAGGATATGAAGTAGTCTGTGTAAGATTGCCTGTACAGGAGAATTGTGAGAGGGCTAGATGTCCTGCAAAGCTGTCTTCGGCTTTTCCTAGTCTTGATCTCCTTCTCTATGACTAGTTTGCAGTTAATTTCATACATTATTAGAATGAAGGGCAAAAACAATCATGGTTGACTTATTCGTTTTCATCAAGTCATACTTTAAAGACTGTTTATCACACCATTAATCCATGAAATGATGAGGAGTAATGATTAAGTACTATCAAAATGTCAATAGGAAAAATCATTAGGGTGTCACATATGTCATATAAAAGGAAAATTTATCATTTGTTTACAAAACATCTTGAGCTGTGTCCTGAACGACATATGCAAACATTTCTATTTACTTCACCTAGAAATTAAAAACTCCTTGATATGACTATAGAATAAAATTTGCTTTTGGAATCGCTATATCATGACCTGAGCCATGTTTCATAAAACTCATCTATTACAAGTGCAACAGGTCTATGTATGACAAATCTACTCATAGCCAATCCAATGTAAAGATTTCAGTAGCTTAAAACAATTATTGTTTCCTGTTATTGATACAAGTCTTATGAAACAGGGCCCATAAAACATAATTTTTTTTAATCAGTAAGGAATAGTCCATTACTCACTGGTCATCATCGGTCATGAAGTCCCAGACATGAAGCTGCTCCACACCGGCATGTGTTCCCCAGACAATCCTGGTGCTGTCATGCGTGAATGCACAACAGATGACCTCCGACACATGAACCGGCATACGCTTGACCACTTGACCAAAGGTGTTTGGTGCAAGTGACCATAGGATCATCTGCTTGTCGTTGGCACCTGTCACTGCATACTGACCTACATTCGGGAAATAAAACAAAAAGAAGTTGTATAGGGAGAAAAGGAATTAGAATGCTCTTCTTATTATTTTGATGGATTCTATGGATCATGTGGAACCAACAGCAAGGTGGAACGTGGTCCCAAACAAAAGCTCAAAAATATTGGAATGCAAGATGCCAACATGGTATACCATACAGATCTTATATGACGGACAATATCAAGACTATCATTGCTATTTTGGATGGTTTGATAAGTGTTTAACTTACCATCTCTGGAGATTCCTACACATCGTATGGATGCACTGTGCTCTTTGGCAGAGAGCAGACATTCCCCTGTCTCATATTTCCAGAACTTGAGCACTCCTTTGCTGTCTGCTGATAGGATGAAGGTGTCTGCCTCTCGTGTCACTGTCTTAACTAGTCCTACTGGAGCTTCATGTTCTGTTCAGGAAAAGGCAGAATGCATGAGAATGTATTTCAGAATCAATTCTATCATATCATATTGGCTGAATTATAAATGACAAAGGGCTTTCAAGGTGGAAATCATTATTTAATCCTTAAGAATAATTGCACAAAAGTTTTTTAGGGTTATGAAAAAAGATATGCCATGAGAAAACGCTCTTCAGAGCTCTGTTACTCCTTATATGCATAGTACTAGCAACTACTCAATAATCTCTTGTATCATTTTCCACTAATTCTACTTCATGGTACGATTTTCTGACACATTTTGAAATAAATGTAGTATAACCTGTAAATGTATATTAAGAACACTGAAGGGAGACAAGAAATGCAGTCTTAAAAAATCTAAGCAGTTGGAATTTATGTTCAAGGTTTCTTTGGTACAGGCTTCAACAAGAAAATCATTTAAAGTGACCAAAATATGGGAGGTTTTATAGACAGGATGCCTTTCTATACATGTTTCATTTATGTCAGAATCATTCGTCCGGGGTCTTACCTGTAAGAGTGAGCCTGCATGACTTTGTGTCCATGTTCCACACCTTAACCATCTTATCCTGTGAAGCAGAGACAACCTCGTTATCCTCCCCCACCACCAACCATAGGATGCCCTTCTCATGACCTTCAAGATCAAAGACATCTCCGCCTCCTTCTGTTGATTGGTTCATATCCCAGACACGAAGCCGCCCCTCCTCTTTGAATGCACCAATCATCTTCTTGGCATTTCTGCTGAACACCAGTTTGGAGGTGAATCCATCTTCACGGCGGGTCACTTGGCAGTCATAGAAACTAGAGAACTTGACGGATCCCTCTTGTCCACTGGTAATAACTGTAGACCCATCAGGAGAAAACCTGAGAACGACTGCATGGCCGTTGTGTCTTTCCCTCTTTATCATCTTGAATGAAATAGAGTTGTAGTGAATAACATAATAAATCAGATCTATTGAAAAAAGTTTGCTAAATTTCCATGAAATTGAAGAGGGCTAATATGAGTATATATGGGATTATCAAACAACAACTCTCAAGATTATCTTTGCTTTGCATAACAAGACTAACCTGTTTCTAGCTGCGACACCATCTCAAGAATCTTAAATGTTTTTATTCTTACACCATCTAACTACACCTTCTTTGCTCATCCCCATTTTCCACATCTCTGTAGAAACAGTTCAATTCAGTTTTTGTACTACCTTTAGCTTGTATTAGTTTTGTCAGAGTTTAGTAAAGACACTTACTGTTTCCATAGTATAGACCCACATCTTGGCACTCTTATCGTTTGATGCAGAGTAAATCACTCTCTTCTTTGTTCCTGTTACATCTGATATCCATGAAGAATGTCCTTCCAGGGTTGTGATGAGAGGACACCGACCATCCTTAGGGTCCAGGTCCCAAACCTTCAGGAAGTCATCTTTAGAACCTGATACCAGGATGGACTGGGAATCGCTTTCATTGGGGTCTGCCGGGCAATGCCAAAGGCAAGTGACCATGCCATCATGCCCTGTAAATACAAACATACCATTGATAACTTCTGCAAATATTTCATTTTATGGGGCTGATGGCACTGAGTGTTAGTGTTTTTCACTTCGGTGTCATCTCTTTTTTTTCTCAAAGTGTCCTTTGGCTTTTGACCTTGACAAATATCAAATAAGAGTTATTTAAAGTTCATTCATTTTTTCTTTAAAAGCACAGAAAATGTAAATGTGTGCATCTTTTATAATTTTTTGTGTCCCTTATGTCCCACATTCCACATCTTCTAAAAGCTTCATTTCTTATGCAATTGAAGGTTAGGGGTTATATGTTTAGTTACGGTTTTCAGAAAGGTTTGGGGTCATAGTTTGGTATAGGTCATATTAGACATTAGAAATTTGATCAGTATGAGAAATTTTCCATGGAGCAAATGTTGCCTGAGCATATTTCATACAATCATCCTATCATTTGACCAATACATGCTTTAAACGTACCTTGACAGTTCAAGACAGCTGTGCCCTCTGTCATGTTCCAGACACGAACAGTAAAATCTGCTGACCCAGATGCAAGTAAATGATCAGAAAGTACTAGAAGACAAGTGACAGCCTTCCTGTGACCTTCCAGGACCTTGCTCGGGGCACTTGGTTTGTCTGCATACCCTGAGATCTTGATGGATCCATTACTGTCACCTGATACAATGGTTTGGATGGACCTAGCATGGGCAACTACTTTCATGTCATTTTCCTTGTGAGCTTGGAATGAATGAAGGCATTCTTTGGATGTAATGGACCATTGCCTGAAGAAACCATCCTGGCAACCAGTTAACACCTCAGCATCACCTTCAAAGAATGCAAAGTTAGCAATTTTGGGATGTTCTAGCTTAGCGAGAAGCTGTCCATGATGGAGGTCCCAGATACAAACATTTGACCCTTTCCCTGATCCACCGATGGCTAATGCTCCATGTTCATGGATCTGAAGGGAGCTGATAGCATGGTTTTCACCAGTCTTAAGTTTCCAGATGCACTCACCACTGGTGAGTTCAAACATTCCCAACACCTGACAGCCGAAGATGACAAACGTATCATCATGACTGATGGCAAGGGACAGGGCCCCAGATGCTTTGCTTCCAGCTTTGACTTGTAGAGTGTGTATTAGCTCTGTATTTTCTTCATCCCAAACATTAGCCATGGGGTAGCCATCGGAGTCTTTGCAGACTGTTACAATGACATCTCCTTTGCCGGTGCAAGCAATAGCCTCTACTCTGGATGGATGACCAGCCAATGATGTCTTCAACTGTCCTCCTGGAGGGATCAGACATGCTCCTCTAGGAATGATCAAAGAATGATGGGTAGTCCTCACCCATGCCTTGGCTCCTTCAAGCAATTTTCTAATGTTGGAGTACTTGTCCATCAGATCATACATCCTCCCAAGAAGTTGGCCTGCTAAGCAGAAAGGGTCTTCTTTCAGATTACTTCCAGACAAGTACAAGGCCTCAAGAAGGATGCCACTTTCTTCATCAAATTTTGAAAAGTCATTGACAAGTTCCAGAAAGTTGAAGGCTCTTAACTTGGTCAGAATCCACTCAAAGTTGTACATGATATGCTGCACCATACCCTCAGGGACTCCATTCATCATCTCACCTCGCATCAAATGGAAAGGAAGCTCATGCAGCTTTCTGAGATTGAAGACACTCTCTCCAAACATGAGGGGTTGAGGTGAGACTAGACGGTCTGCATTAGGGAAATTCTTATTGCGTCTCTCAAGTCGAATTGGCCTGATTTTACCTCTGCTGTATTCTCCAAGGAACATATCTGCAAGAACTTTGTGTCTGGCCATTTTGGTCTCTGGATCACCAAGGTAACGCCTTTCAGCTGTTTCAATGAACTGCCTATGGTACCACGCAATCACTGTTTTGCCACCAGCCTGCCTTTCCGTGATGAACTCCCCAATGTCTTGATGCAACCTCTTCCAGACTGATGGTGGAATGCGAACGACCCCTTCCACTGGAGGATCCCAGTACTGATAGACGTCATTGAGGATTTTGTCATCACAAGAAAGGACATCCTCTATCTCTGCTTCTGTAAGACCACTCTTTCCTGCAGTCAGGTAACCGAGCGCATGTGCTACAAAGATAAGACCATGATGCTCTTCTAGATCTTGAAACAGGATGTTGATAGCATCCACTACAGTGCTAGGGAGCTTGACATTTGCTACTGTCTTGTACGATGGCCATGTTACAAATTCTTCAAAGAGTAGCTTCAGAAAGAGTGGCTGAGGACACTTACTGAAAGCTTCCCTCACCACTCTCACTTGTTCCTCATTCAACCTTCGTTTTCTTTCTTTCAACCAGCCATCCATGATAGCAATTCCATTCTCTTCACCCACAACTTCCATGCCAATGTAGCATCTGGGGTCTGTCAGGGTCTTCTTGATGTTGTCTAGAATGTTGTGTTCCTGAGGCAGCATGGACACCACAACATGGACATTTTTAGGTAAAGACTTTGAAAGCCAGTTCATCTTGTGGGCATTGTTGTTTGAACTGAGCTGGTCAATGCTGTCGAAAATCAGCAGGAGAGGTTTATCTTTGGTTGGAAGAGTTTCAATCAAGCTATTGAAAAGCTGCACCAGTTCTGAAAAGTCTCCTGAATGATCGGATGAGGGTTGTGGGGCATCTTAAGCAAATCAAATCTGTTGGAAACAACAAGTATGAGTATATGAAGGTCACTGTGAGGCTACACAATCTTTACTAATAACTACTTTCTCTGATTGATAACATTTACCATTAAAATTATCATCTAACCTTGAAATTTGTAAAGATGCATGAAAATGGTATACAATATAAACAGATTATACAGACATTATTACCACGGTCATCTGATTCATTCACGCACAATGTGCACCATCTCCACTCCCTGGGGAGTATTTCTACCAAGTGGTCACCATGTGGGCATAGGCAATTACTAACACAAATTTCTTTTGTCATCCTACCGGATCCCTTTTATCTTTATTCTCTTGGGTATTGAGTGGCAAATGTAGATTAATGCCTTGCCAAAGGACATTGGTGCCGTGTCTGGATTTGAAATTCAAGTCAAGTGCTTAAACCACTGGACTACGACACTTCTAGATAGTACGCATCTTGATAGTGGATCTAACACAATCCTTGGGGGTGTTTCACAAAGACCAAGAGGGAATTTAAGTTGGACTTAACTATGGCAGGCCATTCATACCACTATTTGCTCTAACCATTAAGTGGCATTGGTCTCTCAAAGGACGTACAAATCAGGGTCACAAATCTACAGAATTTACATTTGATAATTCATTACTGAATGAAAATATATTATCTATAGATCATAATGGTGAGAGCAAACAGTGGCATGAATGGCCTGCCATAATTAAGTCCAACTTAAAGTCAATCTTAGTCTTTGTGAAACACCCCTCAGGTAGCGATACATAAATAGAACCTGTTTGTACCTGTTTACACATGCTTTGTAATGTGGCATGGATGGTTGAACTGTTGCCTGATGTCCCAAGGAATCTGAGGACAGTGACACATCCTTCTATCCACTCTCTTGAGTGCCTTGCAACCATGGCCATGACAGACGTCTTGCCTGACCCTGATATACCATGGACGACCAGGGGCTTGGACAGGTCCGATGATAGGTAAGACCTGATGGACGTTAGAATATCATCTCTACCTTGAAAGGCACTGTATAAAATGACATGTAAAGAGTGAATGGGGTAAGGGAAATGAAAAGATTGCATGTCATCTATAAAGAGGACCATATGTTACACTGTAGTTATGAGAACACATGTTTATATAATGCTATCCTTATATATACCATATGATGAACAGAATTCTTCTTATTTTTAAAAGAAATGGACATCAAGTTTTCTCTAACCAAATTGACCATTTTGCACACAACTTTGGGGGATGCTTTCATTTCCATTGTAAACACCTCAATCATTTTCACAACATGAAGATGTTAAAACTACCTTTACTGAATTTGGCATTGTCACATCTAATTGTGCATACAAAAAATTGCATCATAAACACTTTTATTTCTGCCTTTCTCTGCCTAATATATATGAACATTAAAAAATTCATTTTTTTTTTCAAATATCTAATCAAATCACATACCTGCATTTTGTTTTACAAAAGGATGCGTGATGAAGGAGCTCTCTCTGCAAGCAACTTTTCACTGGATCTACAACCTTTGACCTTTGACCTTCCAGCTTCTTATCTATCATGGCCTTCATCCTACTTTCAAAGATCTCACACATCTGTCCTAGGTACTCTGCATGCTCCTGGCAACCGATGGGGTCAATGCCCTTTTCACACCAAGGTACTGTGAAGCTATTGAGTGCTTGGGCAGGGACCACACTGGGGATGTATTCCTTCTTCAGTCTTGTGAGCAGGGTCTGGGAATGATCCACAAACTCAAGGGTTTCATTGTCACTGCAAAGTGAAAGGG
>BEXV01000558.1:99839-114073 GCA_003118195.1 Hemicentrotus pulcherrimus | reverse complement strand
GGGGGGGGGGGGGGACAAATAAATCAAAACCATATCCAAATTAAAACAAACTTTATACCTGCATCTGAACTTGCAACAATTGTGATTCCATATGAATTTCCCTCCTCACTTCAGACAGGATAGACTGTCTCACCTAGAGGAATAATGGAACAACCCAGTACCCAAATCATAAACATGCATAGAAAATAAACATCATATCATTCTAAGGCTGATCCATTCATTTAGAAGGGATTGCCTTGAAAATGTCAAATTCTAGTAGTTGGCTGCTTCGAAAATATTAAAGGAAAATTATATACATGCCTTCAAGTGACTCAAATATTTCACCTATTAAAAGGGACAGGCTATTCCAATGCAATATACAACAAAACAAATTAAATGAATGCATGTTAGATAAAAACTGTAACATGGTATTAGTAAAGAGATTAGAGAGCTTCATGTATCATTAATTATCTTATAATTCAATGAAATACCATGAATCTAAGAAAAGACTAAAATTAATGGATTCCCATGAACCTGGAAAGATGAACTATACAATCATATGAAGACATATTGTTAGTGCTTGCTGATGACAGACATGGTCAAACAAATAATTGATTGTATTTGCAAAAATTTAAATATAACTTAATGCATTTAAATGTCTTTTCTAGGCTTCTTAGTTATAATTTAAAAGAGGTTGATCTGTACTAGGTTTAACCATGAAGTTGAGGTGGTACAATGCCTCAAATTGCTTTCCTTTCCCGTCATTTTCTGAGATCCTTAATGTATAAATGCTATGTATCAATTTAATGGTTTTCTAATAAGCAGCGTAATAGAGAACATAATTTGCTCCCTTAATATTTCTGCACATTCCAAACTTGATTTTGAAACAAAAGACAGATGCAGAGCTTATGTTTCTGTTTCTCTTACTCCACAAGAGTATCAAAGATTGATTGTATAAAGCTTATAAATCATTAAAGATTGTCCATGAAGATATATGTGTTACATTACAGTAAGGTATAATTACTATACAGATGGAGTATCTAGAATAGAACATGACAGAGAATGATAAGAACAAGCCGGGTGAGAGTCTATGCATTTAGCAGCAATGAAGCAGAAAAAGACAGTAATTGATCCTCACCTCTCTGACTGCCATGACAACATCTTGCTTGGCTTGAAGTTTCATCTTCTTCAGGTCACTCTGTGCTTTCTGCAGCTCCTCGATCAACTCCCCCTGGCTCATGGCTTGAGGGAATAAAAGGTCACCGCAGGCGGAAGCGACCTCATCAGTTAGGTCTGCCTCTCCTTCTGAGCGATTCCCGTCATCGCTTTCATCCACCGAACCTCCGTGGATGGCGTCGGCCAGGAGATTCCTGCGCTTTGGTGATGATGCAGACCAAGCAGGAATGGGTGAGGTGCTGTACTCCAGGGCTTGGAGATCATCCAGGAAGCTACGCAGGGATGTCTGCTCTTTGAGTAGGTCTACCATCTGACACATAACTTGAGACAGGCCAGGTGACCACAAAGGCTCCTCTTCATTTTCATGCTCCTGTGATCAAAACAAAATAATACACCATCAAATACTAGTACTCTTATTCAACTATATAGAAACATAATGAATTCATAATTCAGATTCTACTGAAATAAAAAAACTGGATATTCTAAGCAATTCAAATTATTAGAAGGGATGATGATGATGATGATGATGATGATGATGATGATGATGATGATGATGATGATGATGATGATGATGGTGGTGGTATAATGCAATGATGATGATAACTATGGTGATGGTGATAATGAAGGTGGTAGTGTTGATGGTGCAATGATTATGATGATGTTATAAATGATTACAGGAATATGACAAAGATGGAAAAAGTCATACCGTGTCCCTGGAGATCACTTAAGATTCTAAGCAATTAAAATTATTAGAAGGAATGATGATGAAGATGATGATGATGATGATGATAATGACGATGATGATGATGGTGATGGTGATGATTATGGTGATGTTGAAGATGATGATGATGATGATGGTGATGATGATGATGATGATGATGATGAGAATGACGATGATGAGAATGACGATGATGATAATGACGATGATGATGATGATGATGATGATGGTGATATTATGCAATGATGATGATGACTATGGTAATGGTTATAATGAAGGTGGTAGTGTTGATGGTGCAATGATGATGATGATATGAATGATTACAGAAATATGACTAAGATGGAAAAAAAGTCATACCATGTCCCTGGAGATTACTGCCTGGAATTTCTCCAAAAGATTCTTTTCAAGACTTTGAATCTCATCTTTGATCTTGTGACGAACAGATGACAAGCTTTGTAAGTCAGATCTAAAAATGGAAAAAGATCAACAAATAAGTGCATTGTTATGGTTCTGCATCATAATTCAAACATGTCCAGATCAATAAGAAATACTTACCTGAACTAAAACACTTCCATCAGCAATATGAATTTTGATGAAGTTGATTAGAACTGGATTGTGACAAGGTTCCTTGAAGAAACATGTACCCCTACCTAAGCTTTGTTTTTTTTTTAATAATTGTGCTGTCTTAAGAATTTGATAGAATTTTTATCAGTTTTTCAATATTCTGAATCGGTTAGCTCTGGAAGGAGCAACTTGGGAAAAATTCACAAAATCTTAGAGAATGAAATCAACAGAAGTTACTTCATTTCACACTCGGCTACAATTTATATATTCTGAATAGTGCACTCAGCTGCGCTAATTCTCAATTTTCTTTATTTGGATTTAAAATCACTGAATTTATTCATTCACTGACTAGATACATAATTATAGGGAGTACAAACCTTTCCTCTGGGCTTAAAGCAAATCCAACCTCTTGGAAGAGTTTTGAAGACCACGATTCCAGCTCTTCAAGATCCTGATTGTACCTGCCTAGCGCCCTCTGTAAGAGTTTGAGATCCTCAACAGCCTCCTGTCAAAGGTCATATTTCATGTACATATTAAAACAAGAGAAGACAGTACTGGAAAGAAATTGAAGTTTTAAACACAAGGAATTTACTCTTTTGACCTAGAGGAAAGCTGATCTATAGGTATATGTAGTTGGTAGCCATTGTATAAAAACATATCATACTCGTTACATTTTCACGTTGATTATACATGTACATGTTCAGCATTTCATATGAAAACCAAAGTAAGGTCTTTCGTTTTTTATATATATATATATATATATACTGCATATCATCATTACTACAGTACAATAACACACTAAAATTCTATATACCAGTATTGCAAAGAAATTAATCAAAAAGAAATATAAAAGTACTCACGTCCTGATTGGCTGATCTAGCTGATTTCAAAGGTGAAGATGATAATGATGGATAATCCTGGGAACAAAAGAGAAAGGTAGAGATTTTACAATACAGACATTCAGTAAAATAACTGAAAATCATCAACTTCATAGACATTTTTATCAACACCTAGACACCATGCATGATGTAAGGTGCATTTGAAGGTAAGATTCACTCTTTATCTAGATCATTCAAGGACCTTACAAGAAGTAATCTTAAATAGTAAGTGAGGTGTAAGATCCTAATCTCCTTTAACTTAATAATTGCTCATGAGGAGTCTTTCACTGCAACAAAAAGTTTGGTAAGAAAAACACACAAAATTATACCCCTATATCCAAATATATGGATGCTTTTTCCCCAAGAACCTAATTTGAGATATCAATTTTAAAAGTCAGAATGCACTACATTACTTTTAGCTGTGTTGGGCAAGTCCGCGACAACTTTGGTCATCATTAGTACTGCTAATGCAGGCATAAGATTTGAATACATTGCAATATTTGCATGTTTCTGACTTTTCACAATTCTTCAATATTGAGTGAGTGTCTTACTTTGGGTTCACCATCTTACCTGAGTTGATAGAAGTGCTTTGAGTTCTTCTCTAGCCTTACAGTGTTCCTCTTTGCTGATCATCTCTATCCTTGTGTCCTTGGAACAATCCAAGAGCGGTTGCGACGCTTCTTCTGGAAAAAACTGTTCAGGCACTTTAGGGACATCTACAGCACCTTCCTTGACCTCAGAAGATTGGGCCTGGAGTTTTTCAGATCTCCCATCTAACACGGCGACTGGGAAAGGGTTTGGAGTAGATGATGTGACTAGATCTAGAGGGGCAGTGCTTTGAGCTGTGGAAGGATGTGTGTCAGAGTGAGGCAAGTGCTCTGACAATGCCAAGGATGGCTCTGGTGAATCTGTTGGCAGCATGGTATCATGTGATGTAGTATCCTGAGTTGTGATTGGCTGTTCAGTCTCGCCCGAGGAAGCATCCGGATGTATAATGTCTTCTACAGATGAAACTTCATTTGATGCAACCACACTTATTGCTGATGTCTCAAAAGTACTTGATGTTTTAAACACTTTGTTCTCGACTGGGTGAATTACTTCCTCTACATCTTTCTGCTGATCAAGGATCTGATTTTTAAGCATTTTATTTAAATCTAGTTCCCTATTCATCTCATTATCTTCTACTTCAAATTCACTTGAGCTGTACGCACTAAATGGCAGTTTCTTATCCCATTGGCACTTGATAAAAGACGTATCAACGTCATCAGTCACTGTGCTAGATGTCTGACTACTGATTTCACATTGGTTGATTTCAGATAGAGTCCGTTCTATCCTCAATCCTTTCTCCTTGCCATCCGCAGTGGCTCCATCACAGCTATGAAGTTCAATACTAGATATATTCTCTTTTATACAAGTAGATATATTCTCTGATAAAGATTTGTTTGATACTTGGCTACTGAGCTGCACAATGTTAGATTCACTTACAACTGGTATTGCAGGATTTATTTCTATTTTATCATACCTTACTTGGTGTTCATTTTCAGAAGAATGTTCAGACTTGAATGGGAGACACTCTGTGGAATGAGACGATGCTACCGAAAGACGTTTATATGCCTCGTGGCTTCTGCAGATTGGAATGATTTTGGATTCAATGGGTGCAGCTTCAGACCCCTCACACACTTCTTTACAATTTCTCTCAACGGCAGCATGACATTTTTCAACCACATGTTGCGCGTATGGTTCATCAGGAATGGAATACTCCTCTACAGATTGCACAGGTCTATCGTCTTTGGTTTCATGATCAACATTTCCATCCGTCAACCCATCATGACCAAGGATATCTTCATCTACTTCATGTAAAACCTCACAGTTTCGTTCATGTAACGCGTTCACAGTGGCTTCCACTTGAGTTTGGACCCCTCTACTTTTAACTGTATATTTAAACCCATACCCTTCTGGATCCACACTTTGCATTTTCATCAGTTTCGGAGGCTTCCGTCTGGTTGGCCCAGGCATACCTTGCTTGCTATCCTTACCAAGTTCTTTGGAGGTTGTGTGCAGGGAAGACAAAATCTCGACGACAGTTTTTGGTCCTGATTCTTCCACTCTCCTGTCCTGTGCTGCAGGGTATGTGCAACGTCTTGTGCGTTGTGAGTTGCTATTTGTTAAGTCTGTAACCACCATTGCATCATCAAAGGGGGAATCATCCAGAGAGGTTACAGACGGAAGACTTTGCGATGATTCCTGGCTCAGTGTTAGTGCAGTAATTTTATGTGAGGTAGCATTACCAGAGCCCAAGAGCTCTATGGTATCGGCATCAAAACTTGTCTGGGTGATCTTGGAATCTGAGGTTATGGTAGTGTTGCCATCGGAAGTGCTCTTGGGTGAATCCATCTCGTTGCATCCAATGTTCTCATCTGCAAAACCACTACTATCTGATTGAGTGCTATCACTACGGCTAAGATTTCCTGAGAAAAGAGAAGGAGGTACTACTCAATTAATGTCTATTGCACTACTCAATAAAATGTTTTTAAGATGTTGTAGCACTGAAATAATCAAGATAAACAATTCCACAATTGATAATATATAATAAATTATAAAAATGTTCAGGTCAGGCTATGCTATACATGTTAAACTATAATATGATACAGAAAGCACTCAAATAGACAAGAAGGAAGAAAGTATGGGGAACTAATGAATGATCTTAGTTTAGAAAGATTAGAAAAAATAATAGACATCCCCTCCCCCTCCCCCCTCATCCTGCCCTCCCCTCCTATTTATTTTCATCTCCTTTTTTCTCCCTCCCTCATACATGCAGAGACTATTACATGCACAAAAGTATATGTTTAATGCCTCTTCATTTTCAGTTGGAGGTTGATGACATTCTATATCAACAAAAGCATTAAATGAATGGATGTTGTGAATAGCACACAAATTGTTTCCTTTAAATAAAAACAAATTTAATTTGGAAGTCCATACAACTTAAAAATAGATTATTAAGTATCCATTGAAAGAAAGCAGTTCATATTCCACACACATTAATTTTTCTGCAAATACAAAGTACATATTAAATAAATGTTTCTCACAAATGTAAATATTTTATTTCTGTTTGCACAGATGCTGAATCATTCGTTGCCCAGTTACCTTGGTTGTTAAAAGCAGCTTCTCCATTCTGAATAGCCCCATTAGCATCTTCCAGTCTCTCCTCACTAGACAGCTGTAAAAGATGGAAGAAGAGGAAAGAGAAAATGATCAAACGTTTCAAGCTTGTTTTACTCATGAATTATGATAATGTTGAATATCTGGCATTCTTAAAGGTTTAGGGCTAGATGCCTTATTGGTTAAACACTGTAACATACTGATAAAGATTGCATAAGTGTGGACATGTTGATGTCATTCGATGGTAAACATCACATCACTTATTAGGTTAACATAACTCCTTGTTCAATATTGTAAATTGCCCTCATTCTTAACTTCTTAACCTAACCTGGAGCTCAACTTCAATATCAACCCTAATGCTTTAATTTCTAAAGTTTACCAATCACCTAACAAAAATAATTGTATAAAGATAAAATATATAAAATCAACCTCTAAAAACAGTCAATATGCACGAGCCTTATGTAAAACTTCACAATTTTGAGAGTCCAGACTGAGATTTGCTCATGGGTTCTCATATATCCCTGGGCACCTGTCAGTGTTGAGCCCTGCCTATATTTTGAATGAACAACCTGTTTTATTTGTTCCAAATTTCAAAGGTTAGATATGTTACAGATATACTTTCCTCTGATAGATTTCTACTTCACACATTTGAAAATTCACCTCCACAAATATATCTATACAATTTGCTCCCACAGCTCAGAAAATGTGCGTTTCTGTCACCTGCAGTGGACAGAATCATAACCCAATACTCTGTCTCAAATCAAGACAAGATTTGAGCAAATCACTGGTTACCATGACAATCCCTAATTGACGTCAATGAAGCATATCCTTTCCTTCTTATCTGATCTGCCTTGGCCTGTTTCACAATTCATCCATATTTAACTGATGGAATCATTAATTGAATTTCTTACTGCTTCTGATAACTATGAAATGCGCTATTTAAGGACTAACTATTATTATTATTAATCTTTATCTTCTTCTTCATTATCATGCTCTTATATCAAGCAAATTGAAGATACATCTTACATTTAGGGAGGCAAAGCAATTATTATGACCTGTTTTTTAATAACATTCACATACATGTATGTATGCAGGTGCATTGTAGTCTAGATGGTGAATATGATCTGGAATTGCCTCTTTTGTCATCAGAGTAATCTACCCATCAACTGTGTGTGGGGTTTTGAAGGCTACGAATATGATGGGTTTTATGCAGAGAATATGTACCGTTATTCTGATTGCTCTCACTATGCTTGATGGTTTTGACATTCATTTGAAGGAAAGAAGAAACATTCAGAGGAGCATTAATTACAAACATGAATTTCAACGCTTGAATTTGAATTTTTTGCTAAATTTATCAAACTACTTAATACAAGGGATCCTTTATAGGCATGGTACTTCTAAACACCCTTGACCTTCCTATTAATAAACTTGAAAACATTTTCCTACCGCAACGTGTCGGCAAAAAATGTATCCTTTTCTCACTACATACAAGGTACTTGTGATATCCTGACTGTACCTGCCAGAATAAAGCTTATTTTAGGTCATCATTATATCGTTACTTTTTGCATATGAATGACATGGGCTGTATCGAAGCAAGTACATTAAATGTTCATAAATTAATGAAAACCACAACAATGGTCAATGATTTCCCGAGACTGGATGTGCAAAATATACTCAGAAAAAACACTACCAAAATTATTTATAATAGATATTCTTAAAACCCAGATTCAATCTTCTCATGTTTTAATCAAATTTGTTTTAAAGTTCTGAATTAAAATACTCCTCTTTAAAATGAATAAACAAGCCCTGTATACTACCCTCTATTTATCTTGAATCTAAAGCAAAACTTCTTGGTTCTTACCTCTTCAAACTCAAATGAGTCTTCTCTTGAATGAGGGCCACGACCAGTGCCTGCTCCTGAATGTGCGTTACTGAGTTGTAAGATCCTTGGCTTAAGAACTGACCCTTTCTCATTGTTGAACTCTCTCACAGGACTACACCTCTCACTTGGCTCATCGCCTACTTCTCTCTCTGTTCTTTTATCCAGTTTGGCACTTCCACTCTGCATCTTGAGTGTGGTGCTTGGATTGTGCGTATCCGATGCAGATCTATGGAGCATGACGTCCTTCTGGTTTGTATTCATATGCATGTTCTCTTTCTCACCTGCTGTGGACAGTACAGTTGAGCCTGTTACAACCTCCGCCCTTTGAGCTTCACTTTGTAATGTTTCACAACAAACCTGATGCGATTCTTTTACTGGTGTCAGTACAATGTCATCAACACGGCATTGCTCAACAAGTTTGTGATGACCTTTAACCCTGTGACTTGTTTCAGCAATGACCTCTATGCTCTTTACTGCTGTTTCCACATTGTGGTTCTAGTCATCTGGAAGCACATTGTGTGGCTCTGTCTTTAGAAGATCGTTCTGTGAAGTTTCTTGCTTTCCTGGCTCTTTCTCATGAAGTACGGAAGCGTCCTTGACAGATTTGTTGGTAATATTTGGAGGAGTAGGCCCTCTACTGTTTATCGGGGAGACAGACATCCTAGATGACCTTCGCATAGCAGAACCAAGGCTTCTGAGACCACCTACCAGACTGAATCCTGAAAGGTAGCACACATATTGAGAACAAAATGTATATAGGTATTCTTTTGATACCGTAGAAGACGTCAGATATCGGGAGGATTCAAATTACTGCAGTTGGTTGGAAATTAAGCATTTACAGCCTGATAGTTTGAGTTTGCTGTCACCCGTCTGCTTTATCGAAATTGAGAGCTTAACAAATAACTAATGTCTGCAATATTATAGAAAGAAACAAATAGTCATGGAGGCATATATGTATTACTCATAATCTATCTGGAATATATGTTTATCAATATATTAAGATCAAGAGAGTGGAATTTTTTTCAGATGTTTTAAGTACCTAACAAAGGGAGATACTCTATGCATAATCATACATGACTACAATTGATAAATGGGTCATTCTCCTTGATTACTAGACATCTTAATCTTAGGCAATTTCCTTTTTTTTAAATCACTCATATGTTGTTGTTTTTTCTTTCTAAGCTTATGCGCCCTCTAAAGCTTATTTTCTTTCTACATCTTCATTACCCAACTACCTCAAACTATAGGAAATTGTTATTTAAAGTGGGGGTTGAGTTCTTGTTTCAGACCGCAAATGCCTTCAAAGTGCATGGTTATTGCTCTTATTCTTATTAGTGCTCTCATAGGACCTACATTTGCTATGAAGGTAATTTTAGACCCCAAAATGTGTGAATTTAACCAATACCAATTCAGCTCCACTTTTGAAAAAATATGGTGACCGTTAATTAATTGATTGATTAATAATGATACACGGGCCGGCTGGTTAATAACCGACACGAAAAAGCCAACATAAGCATTGGCTATAATAAAACGTACACCGTAGGACGCTATCTTGTTTTTTCAACGACTGGTTCAAATTATCGAATATATTAGAAATCTTTATATTTATGGATATTTCAGCCGTCTCTGAACCGATTTTGATCAAACAAAGATGATTTTGTAATTTAAATTGTATATTCTTCAAACTTGACACTCAGTTTTTCATTATCTCACAAAAAATTATTTTGTGTAGTGCCCTCTGCAACAAAACTCAACTAGATCCCTTTTAATATGTCCTCACCACATCCTCTCTCCAGCTCATCCATCTGGTATAGGAACTGATGAGTAGAGATGCCCCTGGCTTGAGACTGTTTCTGTAGAAACCTTGAAGGGATGCGATCCAGAACGTCTGTCTCCGGGGACCCACCGAACCCAAGGTTGAGTAGGATCTCTTCAGGATCATGTCTGGCGATGAGTAGGTCGTCAATGCTACAAAAGAGATCATTTGAGTTAATGTATGAATATACAGTATACTGTATTACTGTATTAATATACTGTATTAGGAAATCATACCTGTGTAATATTTATATTACTGGGAGTGATATAGTAGTGCATTTTGTTAAAGGTTGGATGGGGGTGGGACAACTGCAACTATAAAAGTTTTGTGCTTAGAATCTGGTGAAGTGGTAAACACAACGTCGTTCATCTACTGATGAAAAATAAATTTGAATTCTTAAAGCCCCACTGTCCTGCTTGTAGCTACTTGCTCCCTCTATATAGAAAACTTCCCCAATCAGTGCCTGTTGGTCCCCCATGATTCACTTTTTCTTATGTTAGTTGAGAGCTGAGTTAATGAGATAGCCACCTGTCAGTGACCTCGCTGTGTGGTCTAATCCCTTCTGGCCCAGTAGTATTGACGGTCTTTAAAGCTTTTCTTGATGGTCTTTAAAGCTTTTCTTCACAATCTTTTTCACCCAATACTACATTTCTTCCCATTTGCCAACCAGTTTTATACTAGCCACCCAACGATTCATCCATCGTATACTGAGTCTCCTATGCCATGTACAGTTATCAACCTCCCCACCTACACATCTTCCAGTCGTTGATCTAACATTTTACTCCAGCTCAATCACCAAAGCATTTTAGCAAGCACTCACTCAGTCACACACACACTAACTCACTCAGTCACACACACACTTGCTCACTCAATCATTCACTCACTCACTCAGTCACACACTCACTCACTCACGCACACACACATGCACACACACACACACACACACACACACACACACCTTCTCTCACTCATCCACTCACACAATCAGTCACAAAATCAATCAATCAATCTATCAGTTAAAGAGAAAATTAATCAATCTACGGATCGATGCTTTTAATGAAATCCACAAAATATTACTGCACTGATATACAAATTCTTTAAGAGAATAAATTTGAAAAATATCGAACATTCTTCAAAATTATGCATCATCTAGACTATAATTTGCATACTAAAAATGTTCAAAAACAATACTATTTCCTGCATATAATCTGGAAAGAAAAAATAATCAAATACAAAAACAACATCCTATACACTTATTGTATACCCAAGAGCATGCAACTACTTTGTTTTCTTTTCTTTCATTGTGTTATTTGAAGAGCATGTTGTTGAATTTTTGGTAATTCGTTAGCTGAAGTCATATATTCATTAAAAAATTAAAACCTACTATAGGACTAGTAGGTCAGAAAGACCTATTTTTTCTTACAGTAGTGTTTATATTTTTCTGTATTATATGTTATAATTTAAAACGTATAGGGAATTCAACTGTAGTCATTAGGGGCTTTAAAAAGAAAAAATCATTGTCATTGTTACTAACTCACTAGTACATCATGCAAGAGTTGAAAACATTGTGTACACCCTGTAGCACAGCCCTGGGTATACATGTGGGTTCCAGACTCCAAGGTATGAAAATAACATATCCTAGCATATTGTTTGTGCAGACCGTAAAAAGTGCATTCACATAATTTGTGGTTTGGACATTAGCCTATAACTAAACCATCCTTCAAAAACCTTTATTAAAGATAAAGTTGAGTTCTGGTCATCTGATTGCATTGTGAAAGAAAAGGTGTGGAATGGATCAGAAAAAGTTGATCATGTAGCATGTAAGTACTGTAAAGTTCTGGAGTCATCAAAATCATAATAAATTTGGCCTAGTCTTGGTAAAGTAACAAGCACTGTACACAGAAAGATGTCTGTAGGACTACACAAATGGTGTCTGGGCTACTAACCTTGATTTCCTAATCTTTCTATGCTCATTACTCAGCCAGTATACATTTTCTACCGAAATTGTTTGGCAAATGACATTTATTTGTAATTTGAACATTCAGTGTAATTTTCGTTTGATTCTGTGAGAATTTATTTTCTTTTTTTTACCAGAACTCACCTTCATCTTTAAAGGGTAAGTCAACCATAATATCATCTTCATCATAAACAATTTTAAAAAGGGGACAAATTGAAGAAGAAAAAAAGGTAGGACAAAGTTTTTATTTGCTTTTTAATCTGATTAAATTTATGAGAATTATGAGATTTTGAAATAATCTTTTGTTGTAAAACTCAAATGGCAACACTATGATGTCATGTGCAGATTATTCTTGTTAACGAATAGACAAATGAACACGAAGGTTTACAAATTTATTTTGTCAACAAAAGATTATATTATTATGTTTAGTGTATGTCATCCCACTGTGAAGGATATTGAACATGAATCATTTGAAAGATAATACTGCTAATGCCGAAATTGACCTACACCGTCATCAACAATCAAGAGGGTGACATTTTAAGTGAAGAAATGCAATAGCAATGTTACTAATATTTGGTCTTGACTTCAATATTCAATTGCTGTTTATCTGTTATTTAATTTTCAGACTTCCACTGACATTTACAAACTTTATTCAAACCAATTCAATGTTGGGTGGACTATTAAACTGTTAAAGAATTTGTAGTATACTATCTTTAAATTGTCTGTGAACCTTTTAAAATCTAAGGTCAAACAAGAGTTTGTTTCCTTGTCTGATTTACTGCATCGTAAGTGCAGTAAAATGAAACCTGTCAAACAGTTATTAATTTTTGTCAGATTTATTCTGGTATTCATAGTGTCCCAATTTAAATGACCTACACATAACATACTGATATGCAGCATTGATAGGAAGGGAGTGTAAGTGAGAAAGAGGGAGATCAAAAGAGAGAGAGAGAGAGAGAGAGAGAGAGAGAGAGATAAAAAGAGAAAATGAGAGAGAGAGAGAGATAAAGAGAGAAAATGAGAGAGAGAGAAAGAATGAGTGAGAGAGAGAGAGAGAGAGTGAGAAAGAGAAAGAGAGGGGAAGAGAGGGGGAGGGGGAGGGAAAGAGAGTGAAAAGGGTTCAGGATGAACAAGAGGGCAAATGCAAGAATACAACAGTCAGGAGGGCAATATATTCAATTGCTTTTTTAAATCAGAGGGTGAAAGAAAATTCATGATTTCAATCATCGGATATGAAGAAAGCACATTGAATAACAATACTTCTTGACAAAATTTCCCCTGCCTCACTCTGGAATATCTGGATACATCAATTATAACAGATTAAGAACCTAGAAGAGTATGAAAATATTACCAAAAAAATCCTCTTTCTATCTTTCTTCTGAGGCAAATTTATTTTCTTCTCATCACAATATCTCTTTTTTTCACAACACTTACTATGACTTCCAGATAGACAAAGGCTTTCACTTTGATTGCAAAGATTTTTGTTAAAGGTGGGGCGGTACAAGCAATGCTACCATTTACTGATATCTTTATAGATTCTCCATTCAAACATCTATTCATAGCAACATGACAATGGGCATGGGATCTGAGCAAGGCTTCATATAAATTATGTAGTGACATTTCTTTTTACCACAATGACTATGAACTCAAAGTTATTAGAAGTTGTATTCATTAAGTTTAAACACAGATTAAATACCAGCGATAATCACAAACTGAAGACTATCAGGTGTCTGCGAAATGATGTATTCCTTGTCCGTCATCTTTTTACCTAAACAAGCGTTAAATGTGTTTTTGTTATAACTGGTTCTATATCCACTACCTCATTAGAGTTTCCTAGTTAAATATAAATACATCAACAAGAACATCAGGTGCATTTGAACAAAAGGTTCTATTATAGATACATTTGTTCATGTTATACCAAGATCATACAGGTAGAATGTTCTAATAAATCCCATATCATGCTCCAATATGTCCTGAAACATGTATACAGTACATCTACATTGATCTTAATTCCCTCAGTTTCGTATGTAACTATGGTAATAATATAATGGATAACTTTGGGGTTGTAACTATCTGTGGAAGAGGAGGCCCCCCCCCCCCCCCCC
>BEXV01000558.1:74678-99348 GCA_003118195.1 Hemicentrotus pulcherrimus | reverse complement strand
AGCCTCGTTAAGATCTGTAGCTTACGAGCGTCAAAATCAAAGAAATCTCCCTGACAACTAGAGACCCATGTTCGTGCTCCTGAATTGTTGTAGCCCGTTGTAGAAGGGACAAAGACATCATCTTCGCCGGGGCTCATGTTAGAGCAACTGCTTCTCATGGTTGGTCGTCTTCAAATGTTACCAATGTTTCATAAGTGACAGTCATGGTCATTGAAGCTATACAGTAACAACGGTCAGGAAGCACTTTTTTACATGAAGCATGTCACCTCAAGATGGGAATACATCCTCAATACAGGCAGACGAAATACAGTACAGGAAAAGTTTAAAGTAACATATTCCCCTAATCCATCGAAAAGTTCTTGTACATCCTCATTCCTTAATCCATCGTCTTAATCCAGTCATGCTCCCACCTTCCTATTAAACAGCGATATCTTTTTTTCAATGAGGTTGAAGATTCAAATCTAGATCAAATATGAAAGATCAAACTGGTCACCAAAAGTAGCTTGCTGATCATATTGTTGAGCGCTTGACTATATCCTAGCCAGTAAGATAAAGCCCTTGGATTCATTTCCAACACACATGTGCCAAATGCATGTGTTTCTGTCAAAGATCTTGTACCTTCCTAAGCAAATAAAGATAAATGAATTCCCCAAACATACTGTGCTTTGCAATGACTTGAGATCACACACAGAGAAATGCAGACAAAACCACTTCAAAAACTGGGTGACAGAAACCTTTCACAAAAGTCCAATTATCTCAACGTTTGGCTTTTGAAGAAAAAAATCAACACAGTTCTCTTCCTGTGTGAGCAATGAAAATCTAGAGTGAAACCTTAAAATGAGAATCCTATGGGACAGGCATATCCCCCATGCAAATCTTTTCAAACCTTTCAACTTTGCTTTAAATAAAGTAGAACTTTCATCAATCTAATCAAAAGATTTATCAACAAATATCTCCAAGGATTTTTTTCTGAGATGTTCCTCCTAAAAAAAAAAAAGAGCCTTTCTCCCTAAATAACCAAATCAAACAGAGATCCGTCTATGCTTTACTTGATGATAATATAAAAAAAACCTCACAAGAGACTTTGAAACATGTGTAAGGCAAAACAAACAGATTTTCTTCATTCACAAACTTCCATCTACAATCACAGCATTCGGCAACAAAGAAGATGCAATGAGGCATCACAAGAACTTTGTATGCTCATCCAAACTATTCCAGGGTCAGTCAGGAACATCTCAATTAAAGCAAATAGAATGAATAGCAATAGCCAGGGCCATNTTGAGTGGGGGGGGGGGGGTTATTGGTACACTTTATGGACAACTGAGCAGAAATATTCCAAATTTCCCCACAAGGAAAATGGAAGTTTTATGATTTTCAAATTTGCTGACGGATGTTCACACACTTCTTCCTAAGAACAACAAAAAAGGCAACAGTTTTTGCGAATGCGCTGAAACCCTATAAAAATGTTGCATTTTTCAACAACAAAATGGGGAGTGTCACACCCCTTTCCTCCCCCTGCCCTCTGTAGTGAAACCCCTGGCAAGAACTAGTTTACATTGTTGCAATGACTTACTGTATTCCTCACAGACTAGATAGTAAGGATGAAATCATGAGAGATTTGTAAAGAAACTGGTGTCCATAGCATCTATACCAGCACTATGCGGAGCCTCTTGGTTGATTTAATGATCAGAAATCATGAAGAATAACTCTCACTCAAACAGGTCCTTCAAAAAATGGACCCCCATGCTCTGAGGCACTGCTTTGACTACACGTATCCATCACATGATCTCTTCACATTCAGTTGCCATGGTTACTGAACCGCAAGATTCCTTTATGGCCTGTAAGATGTGAACCTCTGCACACCCAAAGCTTTGTCTCATGATGCTTAATAGCTGAAACAAGGAATACTACAAAAGCTTCACACTGGGCTCATATGATTCAACACAATATGTCACCATATAGTAAAACCACCATGACTCGGCACTGATTCTATATTATCTATCAACAACAAAAAACATTGATCAGAACCCTGCAACTTTACCTCTTTCTTTGTCAATATAAAAGAAAGAGAGAAAAGAGTGCCAGCCCTTGATGCCAGCATAATCCAAGTGAGAAGAGGTATGACTGGCGTCGACAATGCAAGTGATACGATCAACTTGTCAAGAAAGTAAAAAACATGAATGTTTGTATAAAGTGCTATCTGACAATGACAGAAGGCGTATAAGATTAGATTGTAGTAAAGGTTACGTCAACTTTCTATTCTTCTGGTCCATCAATCCAAACGAGGATATGGCTCACTGGATAATTTGCAAGTTATTCATGTTAATGAAGCTATCACATGTGAGATAACACAATGCTAGAGTTCTCTTCCTGTGTGCTATCACATAGCCTTGCCTGCTTGATACTGCTGCCAATCATTTCCTATAGTGTGTTACAAAACAGAGCGATAGGTAGGGCAAGTCAGGACAGGTAGTACGTCACCTGCTAATTCTGATCACTTTGCCAAACAGAAACAGATCTGTGGTCTGACACGAGCTGCTTAACCATCAGAATTCATGACAGTTCTGTTCACATTGCGATGTCATACAAAATTATACCTTTACCACCCCTTTGCTTTGGATTATGTGTCATAAGCATTATGTACAAAAAGGGGTTGTACACCACAATTTACGGCAATACAATGTATGTTTTATGAGCAGTGGGAAGAGGAGTGCTTGTAATCTCACATCTGTTCTTTTTTCCAGGGGTTGATGTTAAGCCGCAAGATCTATGCGTCATATCTCAAGTTTTGAATATGAAATGAAGCCTTCATACTCTACAAATCCACACAGCAATATCTCTTTAATCAAAAGGTTAATACTATTTCCAAGTACTGGGTAAATACAATAGCATACGATCTACAATTCTATGTTCTTAATGTGTGGGTGAAATAACAGCATCAGGCACAAATTTAATGTAACCTATATAACAACTCACTTCCTAGAGTCTTTCAGAGACCCACTGGGATAAAATGGTAAAATATTGATGCAAGTTGAAAATGATGGAATTGCATGTTTTTCTTCAAGTGAACTCATCGCGGCAAATGGAGATAATGGACGCTTGTTAACCTAATAAGTGGCACAGCATGGATAAAGAGTATACTTAAAATCTTGTTTATCAGGAAAATGGATTAGTATAACCATTAATTTTCTTCACAAATCTGCCAACGAAGACAGGGTTTCAAAATAAGTAAGAAACGTTAGTGCAATATTAATAATTTTCAAACTGGTTGATAGATATTTGTTTGTCTTTTTTGTAAGGGGGGATAATTCTTCCATGTGCATTGTAGGTGTAACATGTTCAACCCAATTCATCCAATAATTAAAGGGATAGAGATCAGAATTATGTATAAAAAAACACAAACAAACAAAACACAGTAAAAACTCATAAGAGACAACAAACAAGTAACTACATTATTTATACCCTTACAAAGTGTTGTTATCTTTGAAGTTACCGGTATGTGAAAATTTGACTTCTAATTTTGTACCGATATATATTTCTTCACAATGTGATAATTCAAAGATTACAACTTAAAGTACTAAACAAAGACCCTGATTTAACCCGTCCACTTTTCATGGTTGAGTTACGAACAACAACAAAACTTCAAATTGATGAGGGAGAATGAAATTGAGTTGATAACTGTTCAGATATCATGAATGACACTGGCTTTATGAGAACTTGAGAAGCAATATTCACTTGGTAAACTTCCTATCTCCCAATGCAAACATTAGTACATGAATTCTCTAAACACACATGCATGAAGCAAACAGAAGTTCTGCTGAAACCTAAAAATTTGTATCCGATGCACGACTTCCTATCCATAGTCTCTTATGCAGTTTGTAACCAGGGGGGGTGTTTCATAAAGCTGTGCATAAAGTTACGCATGACTTTACGAGTGACTTGAATATGAAGAGCTAAATAAATTGGGATTCTCAAATCCTTTTAATTGCATAAGCTGAATATGCAGATGTAGATTAACCTTATCGCTATTAACAAAACATCTTAATGCAAAGTGTTTTTTGGTGCTACAATTTAATTGAGATTACGGGATATACAGCCACACTTTGTTAAAATGTCAGGAAAAACTTTGAGCATCCCATTTGGCTCTTCATATTTAAATCATTTGTAAAGTCATTTGTTACTTTACACACAGCTTTATGAAACCCCCCCAGGATGTACATAAAAGTTAGAATACTTGATGAAACTTGATCATTTGTGGTCTTTGTTACAATACTTTTAGTGAGCTTGCAGCACAACACAAAAAGAGCCATAATCCTCCCGATAGAACCCCTCAAAAGATGAGTCAAAGATTGAGGGGCTTTTAAGAGAGATTCGAACGACTGGTAACTCTACCAAATTACACAATGACACAAGTAAAGCAGTAGGTTGTGTTTGGAAGAAAACAATAGAGGAATGGGATAGGCAATTATCCTTGCCAAGCCTATTCATAAATAAGTTGACAAACTTGACATTAAAATCAAAGCTATGTATAGTCCTTGTCACAGAGTTGGACCAAGGTCAAGGATGATATAAAAATGAAGGATGGTAGGGAGGTATAAGGTGAGAAGGCTGAAGAGTGTATGTCAGAAGGAGAAGGAGACAATTAACCTGATTCAGTATCCAGACACTTCCCTGGGCATTTTTCAATTGCAAAAATACCAGTATTTGGGGCAATGTGATACTACTATACTGCTATGAAACAGGAGACTTCACAATGTATTGTTAGGGTAACTGGGCGAAGGGAATTATTATTCATGTTTTCATAATGGGAACAAGAGCTAAGCGATATCAAATCATTATCCTGATCAATGGATCGCACTTCCTGGAACAAAAACTGATCTAGATTTTTACTTTGAACTTTAATTCATCATTACAATGATTTCTATCATACAATGTACTGTGAAAGTGTACTTTCAAATGATATGAAAAGGGAATGAATATACAGCACAGGATATAATCTAAAATCCCATTCAAATATTCCCTTTCTTTTCTCAACAAGGAGAGATAAATTTTCTTTCATACATGAACAAAATGTCTACAAAATCCCAATGAATTGAATTTTGTTCAATTGTAGTACCCTGAAATGAGATTCGGAAAAGACATTCAAGCATTCAGTAAATCGTGATTGATCTTCAGGGAATAATTTTCCTCAAATTTTTTGATTAGCAATTTTAGCTGATGGATAAATATTTCAAATGAAATTCTGTACATTTCTTTTGAAGAAAACTGCTACACAAAAGATATTATGTATAGCGAATTCCGTTGCGATAGCAGGAAAATTATTCCCTGATCTTATTCTAACAAACTGCCCATGTCCAGTAACATACGTGAGAAGAATGTGATTTCTCATGGCTTGAGTGACCATAGACTGATTTACATGTATGTAGTGTGTAAGCATTTCAGACCAAAAGCACCACCAAGAGTTGTACGGACAAGGGCTTTCAAACTTTGAATGGCGAATTATTTCACTTGGCATTACAAAAAGCCCATTTAAAATCTGAAATTCAGGAAGAAGATGTAGAATCAGAGTGGAATAGCTGGAAAAATACATTTGCAAATTTGACATGTAGAAAATGTGAAATATATTGGGGTGTGGTTGGACCAGTACCTTAACTTGAATGAACAAATTAACTGAAATGAACAAATTAAGCATACTTCCAGCAAAATTGCCTCAAGGTTGGCACTATTGAGACGTGTCATAAAATATCTAATGATAGACAGTGCCAAGTTATTAGCAAATGCACTGATATTACCATATTTTGATTATTGTTGCACTTCAAGGTCAAATTGTAATCAAGGTCTTCGGGATACACCGATTAATTCGCATAAACAGATGGCTAGGATTGTTCTCCAAATGAATGTACTTACCCCAAGTTCAGAAATGTAAACTTATGTTCGATATTGTACCGGTAAACGTTAATTCCCCATAATATCTTAAAGATATATTTACTCAGTCTGCAATATATATATATATATATATAATATATATACACATTTATTATATCTTGCTTATACTTCACAACATAATAACGACATATATAAGAATGTTTCAACCGAATGTTATCTTCGAATAGCATCATTAAGAATCAATTAAGAATTCCTTTCCTAATCCATCTATCCATCCATCCATCCAACCATAAATTCATCCATCTACTTGTCCATCCACACATCCACCCACCCATCCATCTCTCTACTCATTCAATCATTTCATCTGTTACTCCATTAATCAATAAGACCTTTAACATCCTTTCACAACTAACTTCATGATTTACTATAATCCTTTAAAGGATTTCTAAAAGCTGATTTAAACAAACAAAATTCAGGGAAAACAGGTCAATATTAGAATGAGAGAGATTGGAAGAAATGCTGGAACAATGATATTCTTCAAAAAGTGAAGAAAAATAAGGAGTAAAGGAGAAAAAGAAACAGTAGGTAAATGAGATTTAAAAATAAATAGGAGAAACACAAAAGGATTTTTTGAAAATATTAAAAAAGGGTCAACAAGAGAAGAAGAAAAAAAAATCATCTGAGGGAAATAAATATAAAGCATGAGGGATAAATCCAAACCTTGAGTAGGAGGACTGTCCTCTTGTGTCTGTATCAGAAGAATCTGAAACATTGCTCGTTCCCATCTGGAGAAGGTTCTGGCGCCGCCGATGGGTTGTGTGCTGCTGACGTTGCTGGGTAGCTAGCGCAATCAGATCACTGTTTGTCATACGACGATGAAGCGACTTATCTCTGAACATCATCATGAATATTCATGAGGAGAAACGAGGAGCATTGTGAATAAATAGCTGTGCATGGTAACCATAACAGTTGATTCATAGAAAACTTCCAGGACACAAAGTGGTATATATAAGCATAAACTGCAACAATTGTCTATTTGAACTGACCAGCGTAATAGGAGAATAAATTGAGGGCTATCACAGTGAAATTCGTTAAAAAATGCACCTGCATTCGAAATCATCAAATGATAGATGAAATATGCTGGATTTGTATGGAATTTATACACCCACTACATGTATGTCTCTTGGGCACTTTGTAGGATATGTTAATTATTATGGTCATTAGACATTGGCTTTCCCTCACACAATATATGCACATTCTCCACTCTCTGGGGAATATTCCAGCACTTCCCTACTTTACAGGTGCACACAATGCTGACCAAATTACAAATATGATTGCATCATACCGAGTCCCTACATGGATTCAACACCTATACAGCTATCAATTAAATGTAGACAAATAATCTTCTGTGAGACAATGTTGTGGAAATGTATACTTGTATTTGTCACAAAAAAAATGTGAAAATTAATGCAGAGCTACATATATCCAGCCCACATTTCCCAAAATACAACTTTCTATTTTATCTCTATCCATTACTCTGTATGTTATTACTGGCTAATGCAATCAGGAAAGCAACTTCAATCTCACATAACACCCTTCAATCAAAACATAATTCCTTTGATCAAGATGAGTCCCCTGCTTGAAGCTTAAGTATTAGTTGAGACATATTTAGATGAATGCAACGCAACAGAAAAGGAGTTTAGGCTGATGATATATCATGTAACTTGTTACACCCACTCAAAATCCTGTTGAGGATCATGTCTTTTGCTTAAGGCTCTTACTTACAATAGATGGAATATCACTTAATCGTTTATAATTTGCATTTAAATTGGGAAATTTTCCTTTTCAATTCGAAATGATTCAATTTCTCACCAGTTATATCTTATTCATATAACAAATTAGAATTCTTGTCTTGTTCTGACAAAGCATTTCTGTTTTCAATGTCGTTTCTATCAATTTTGACGACTTCATCTCAACAGATGATTGTTTTATTGAGAGGTACAGAGTGTCTTACTTGTTTGGAGTTGGAAGTATTTCTTGTGTAGGAGCAGAGCCCTCTGTTGGCGAACTTGCCATCCATTGAGACGATGATTTGAGTGAGGATCCATGAATGGCTTGCTCCTTGGCTAGACCTGGTTCAAGGACAAAATAAATAAAACATTAATTACTAAATACAATTCTAGATATCACATTACTAGCAGAGTCAAATTGATTTTTTTCTTCATCAGTATAACCTTCAAGGATTCCTCCTGCACAGTGCCATATTTAGGACATTAGCAAAATCACATTTTTAACTTTCATGAATTGTTAAGGATGGCCACGTTCATGGCAAGAAAAGTAAATTGCAAAAATGTATTTATATGATTTGTGATTCAATTCGTTTACAGTATGAAATGTCCTTGAAACTAAATCACTCGCAAACATTCCACGCACATAAAATTTTTTGAGTTTACATTATCATTGCCAAATTGTTCTTAAGCTATGGTCACAAATGAGAGCAGCGACCCACCGATCAGTAGCCTGCTCGGTCACTGCTGGAATAAAGCATCGCCCAGCAATTAGGTTGGTGTCCGGGCGGCGACCACCCAGGCACCAAGCGTACTTTGGGCGGCGAGTGAAAAATGAGCAGGCGCCTAAAATTTCAGCGGCGACTGAGCGATGCCTGGGCGGCCGCCGGGTAGAATTGGTTAAAAACCTCGCCGCTCGGCCGCCAAGCAGACCATAGCATTAATGATAAACAAAATTATTAAAGGTAAAAACCAGTTCTGGTCATGCGATTGCATTGTGAAAGAAACGTTGTGGAATCGATCAGAAAAGGTTGATCATCTAGCATATAAGTATTGGTGTGTACTGCAAGGTTCTGGAATCATCAAAATGATAAGAAATTTGGCCCAGTCTTGGTAAAGTTACAAGCACTGTACAAAGAAAGATGTATACATGCATGATGCAGTCCGGATAGATATAATAATTTACCAAATATAACAATTAGTAGGCGGTTTCCCGGCAAAATTTGTATCATCACGTATTAGTCAAAACATATTCTTTCATATGATTGGTAATAAGAGCTTCCATTTCATTTTTTGAGAGGGGGGCGTTTCCAAAACTGGTCTATACCTTTAAGTGCAATTCAGTATGTCCTCAAGGCTTATAACTCGATAATTCCTATAAAAACATAAATTTTGATATTTCAAGCAACAATATACAAATTTAAAAATGAAATTTAAAAAACTTCAATGTAAAACAAGATAAAGCAAAAAATCAGCATCTTTATTTCGTTTTCATTCCTACACTGTATCTAATGAAAAGTGGATATTGAAAGTTGAATACATGGACATCAAATCTCTACCTGCTTGCCATGGGGGTCTTAAGCTCTTCCATAAACACCGCTGAATGACAAAAACAAGTGTGCATCTCGTCGTTGAGCAATGCACGCATTTTGGCTGGTGACGCTTTCTTGAGAATGCTAGCAGTCTCTTACGCTTGAGACTCAGTCTGTCTAGTTTCTTGCAGTTTGGTTTGGAGCATATTACTCCTAGGACAACACAGTCTGTTGAATATTCCAAGGCCATGGTAAATACATAACATGTACAAGTGTCTTCCAATGCTCCTTCACATGTATCAGTGGAATGGCTTCCAGGGGTGTAGCCTACATATTCAATGTCCAGAAGGCTTCTCAGGAACAGTTTGCCAAATAAAGATCATTTCATTATCCCAGATATGTGCGTGATCCATATGAGGAAAAAAGCCTGTTGTGTTGTCATAGAAACTGTTTAGAAAAAGCAGATATTTTGCACACAAGCTCCTTCGAAATGTCCTTTCCTCCCGATGGAAGACAAAGATTTAAAATTACATGAAGTTGCTATGGAAACCTGGGAGAGATTATGTGATCCATTCTACTATGTTCAGGACAAGGCCTTTCCAACCAAAGCTCTCTCTCAAAGGAGATCCTTTGGTTTCCCTCAGTCAAAGACAATTAAAACAATCTTCCTTTCAACTTGTGACAAAGTCTCACATATCTTGGGATTAAACCCAATGGAAATGCATGTTGAATGGCAATGGCACTGAATAATGAATGCAGATCATTCTTTCCTTTTAAAAAGCCGACTAGGAACTCTGATAACTTGTCTATAACCAACGTTCTGCTGAGATATAATCCTTCACAAATAATAAGTTCCTATCTACTGATGATCCGACTGCAGAGGAGGCTTCTCCCACACACAAAAAGGTGTCTATTCTAAATTTTAGGCAGTTTTACAAAATACATGCTCAAATCAATTTATGTATCATCTGCAATGAGCCAGAAGACAAGCGAGTTCTCATGTATACCTGTAAAAGTATATGAGTTATGGTGCCTTACTAGCTTTTGGCAGATCACATTAAAAGAGGTAATCTGAAATAGCGCTGAATAATAAGAATCAAATGTGTTGCTCACAAAATTAATTTTGCTCACAAAATTAATTTTGCTCTCTTCAATAAACCCTCTCCTACAAGCGTTGACACAACATGGTACACCATTGTAGTTCTTCACTAGCCTGGAGAAATAAAAGAACATTAACAGCTCTATCAAAGAGCCTGCATGCCTGAATGGCTTCCTATAAAGCAACATCATCTGTCAAAGTTATGCTCAAATCCTTTTAGAGGCTATACATAGTTTGCACAAGAATGTAGTGATGCCCTTTGTCACAACTAGAACAAAATGTGAAAGATTTTAATGATTATTGTCACGCCTAGCTTCTTTTACGATGCCTTCCTCAAACAGGAGTAATATTTTCTGTCAACCTTTAATGTTTATCCACTTGATGGCCTCCAGGTAGAATTTCCCCTTGTTCGATGAGCAATGGAAAGTTGCTGGTACATGTACATGTTCAAGATCAAATTTTGTAATGATAATTGCTTTTTTTAATAATAATCCCAACCTAAATCATTATACAGCCAGTTGAATTTGAATATGCCCCTTTCCTACATACATGTAATATGAAACACACACATACAATGTACATGCAGGAGCCTTCTACATTAGGATGAACCTTTATGGTGATCAGATAGATCATGATCATGTTTCTTATCTCTATAATATATTGAAAGGTTTTTCACTTACATGTATTTGTCCCTTCTCATATTAAGCACGGATGGCTGATTTGGCTTCACTAGAGCTTCAAGTCATGGACAAACTCCCTCTTCATCAGGTGTATCACACACACACAAAAATGAAGTAACGGATGGTATCGAATACAGCAACTATTTTCCCTCCAAAGTTAAATCAAATTGCATTTCAGTTTGATATAAACTCTCAATACTGTTTGTCATACCATCAGCCAATAACACTGCAGATTACATGTATCAGGGTTTTTTCTTGCTTCTAAACATTGTCATCTCATTTGAAAAGTTTCCCATATGTATCCATATGTATTAGACCTTTCAGTGAATCCATACACATGACAGACCCAACAACCTCTGAAACTGTGAAAGAAAAGTTTTAACATTGTTGAAGACAACAGTTACCCCCAAAAATCATTGGACAATATGTAGAAAATGAGGTTTGAAAATAACCAATTAAGACCCCTTCTCGTTGTAGTCACACGCGTACATGACCAATATAACTTTCACCTCTCAACAAAAACGATTTATGATCATTGAAAATTGATGATCTCTATCTGTCAAGGGCAGCATAATCTACCTCTGGATACTCCTGCTAGGAGATTTGTAGAATACAGGAAAAGCCTTTTGATAATCGGGCTCAAGTTGTGACGTCAGAAGCAAGAGATTCACTTTCACTGTCTTGTTTTGGCCGATAGGGGGTGTTTTGAGAGGGCCAGCCTACTTCAAGTTTTTTTTTATAGATGTGTTTCACTACTGGAAGTCATCCCCATAAAATTCAAGAAAATCAGTATAAGCCAAAAGTTGTGAGTAAATATGATGCATATTTAATAGTCTAATGATCCATCTATGGCATTGTGTATATCGTCCTTGTTTTCACGAAGTGACGGTAGTGAGGAAAATCGTAACGCAAAGTGAATGCAATTTTTTTTCACTACCGTCACTTCGTGAAAACAGGGACGATATGATTCATAACAACAGCGTTTGGGATTGTGGTTTTCTTTTGACTCTTGGTTCACCTTCACAAGATCGATACTTGAAAATGAGATTTAAATCAATAATTTCAAGAGTTTAGTCACACAATAACCCAAAAGAGACAAACTACCAAATTCAAAAGTCATATATTGCTTACACTGTTAAATCAGCTTAATCAAGTCAGCTTTAGTAAAAGAGAAGTACAGTAAGGAGGTACAGGTACTGTATGTATGAGAGCCATTAAGTACAGTCTCACAGACACAGCTTCTAGCATTGATAGGATGTCCCACACTTCAACATGTATGTATGTTTGTATGCACTCCTTCACATGGAAGCATAAACTGCTCAACTGCACCTTTATGTGTGATCATTGCTTTGTCCAGATCATCATATTACAATCAAAGGCTCAATAAAAACTATTAACTGCTGAGAGCTAGAAGGGCGCTACTTCATATCATTTATATAATATAGAGAGTTAATGTCCCTTTAGCTCTCAGTAAAGCAATACAAGAATGATTGCATATCAAAGTATATTCACATTCCAAATAACATCATAACATCTGTGCAAATTCAACCTTCATGTAGACCTGCATGTATGAACACTTATTATGAAAGTAGCATCATCCCCCTCGGGTAAAAAGGAAGAAGAAAACAGGAAAAGCAAATTACAAAAGAGCATTTGGGTCATTCTTCGTACAAATCGGAGAAACCTCCACTGAAGAAATAGCTCATCAATCGATTTCAGACCAATTATATGAAAAATGGAGAAAAAATATCAGACAACAATAACAGAGCGTTAGAAACAGCTCCAACATTAAAGGCAAAATATGTGTGTGTAAATCCATCTTGGACACAGTTCTGAAATGGCTTCAAATTTTGTTCCACTAGAACAAAGAAAAATCCCAAGAAGTATTGAATCCGCAGACACCTTTTTGGTCTTATAACTCCACCATTCTGATTCAAAAAGTCACTTTCCAAGACCTCAAGTAGTCTGATGCTTCCAGATTAAATTCTTGGAATTAATCAAGGAAAATAAATCTCAAAAAAGGTAGAATTTAGATCCAAACCGGAGTATATGCACACATGTGAACAAGTATCGAGTATATAGCAACTCAACCCACAAGAATCGAGGTCTGAGATTACAATCTGACACCGCTACACTATCACCATGCAAAGCAACATGGATATAATGTAATTAGATAATGGTTGGTGACGATAAGGTGAAGAAGGCCAATTAAATGGAGACACCGACATACAAGAGTCCTTTAAATCTTATTTATCACCATGGTCGATGTCGCCCGACTTCAGCAAGGATGCGCTTTCAAAAAGCAGGTCTTCATGGTCACATACATGAGTAGGAGCAGAAATGTAAGGCAAAAGTCCTCTACCTTCTAGCTCAAAATAAAACTGCCCTTATTTTCAGTCTCTTCATCGTCTGACCAGAGGCATATGATGGAAATATAATTTTCCCTCCTACTTATATTTCATGCAGCCATTATTATCACTCAGTGCCCTTACATACAAAAAAGAAACAGTATACCAAAAATGGAATCATCCTGGTCAGCATCATGTTACAGACAATGCCACCACTTTACTGCTTTCTCCCTCCAAGTAGCTCATCCAAAAAGCATCTTTTTTTCCTCAGCAGCCTTGTTCATATTTGTCATCTACCTGTCGCTCCTATTTCATGAATATGTTACTAACAGGGCTTAGATATGTATGCATGGTCAGGTTATTTGGAATTATGCTTCCTTCCACCTATCCATAAATAGCTGCAAATTTTGCTACTATTTTGTTGATATCTTACTATCGATAGTCGATATATATGAACAGCTATGGCCAAATAATATATTATTTTACTTTCTATTTTACCTGCGATTTCCTTTCCTTTCTATTTTTGACTGTGTATACATGTAGTATTGTTAGAGGAAAGATAAGAACGGTATTTTTAAAATAGAAGTATTAGGTACCTGGCCCATGCCATCTATAAAACATATGGTTCATGTTTCATAAAANGATATGATTCATAACAACAGCGTTTGGGATTGTGGTTTTCTTTTGACTCTTGGTTCACCTTCACAAGATCGATACTTGAAAATGAGATTTAAATCAATAATTTCAAGAGTTTAGTCACACAATAACCCAAAAGAGACAAACTACCAAATTCAAAAGTCATATATTGCTTACACTGTTAAATCAGCTTAATCAAGTCAGCTTTAGTAAAAGAGAAGTACAGTAAGGAGGTACAGGTACTGTATGTATGAGAGCCATTAAGTACAGTCTCACAGACACAGCTTCTAGCATTGATAGGATGTCCCACACTTCAACATGTATGTATGTTTGTATGCACTCCTTCACATGGAAGCATAAACTGCTCAACTGCACCTTTATGTGTGATCATTGCTTTGTCCAGATCATCATATTACAATCAAAGGCTCAATAAAAACTATTAACTGCTGAGAGCTAGAAGGGCGCTACTTCATATCATTTATATAATATAGAGAGTTAATGTCCCTTTAGCTCTCAGTAAAGCAATACAAGAATGATTGCATATCAAAGTATATTCACATTCCAAATAACATCATAACATCTGTGCAAATTCAACCTTCATGTAGACCTGCATGTATGAACACTTATTATGAAAGTAGCATCATCCCCCTCGGGTAAAAAGGAAGAAGAAAACAGGAAAAGCAAATTACAAAAGAGCATTTGGGTCATTCTTCGTACAAATCGGAGAAACCTCCACTGAAGAAATAGCTCATCAATCGATTTCAGACCAATTATATGAAAAATGGAGAAAAAATATCAGACAACAATAACAGAGCGTTAGAAACAGCTCCAACATTAAAGGCAAAATATGTGTGTGTAAATCCATCTTGGACACAGTTCTGAAATGGCTTCAAATTTTGTTCCACTAGAACAAAGAAAAATCCCAAGAAGTATTGAATCCGCAGACACCTTTTTGGTCTTATAACTCCACCATTCTGATTCAAAAAGTCACTTTCCAAGACCTCAAGTAGTCTGATGCTTCCAGATTAAATTCTTGGAATTAATCAAGGAAAATAAATCTCAAAAAAGGTAGAATTTAGATCCAAACCGGAGTATATGCACACATGTGAACAAGTATCGAGTATATAGCAACTCAACCCACAAGAATCGAGGTCTGAGATTACAATCTGACACCGCTACACTATCACCATGCAAAGCAACATGGATATAATGTAATTAGATAATGGTTGGTGACGATAAGGTGAAGAAGGCCAATTAAATGGAGACACCGACATACAAGAGTCCTTTAAATCTTATTTATCACCATGGTCGATGTCGCCCGACTTCAGCAAGGATGCGCTTTCAAAAAGCAGGTCTTCATGGTCACATACATGAGTAGGAGCAGAAATGTAAGGCAAAAGTCCTCTACCTTCTAGCTCAAAATAAAACTGCCCTTATTTTCAGTCTCTTCATCGTCTGACCAGAGGCATATGATGGAAATATAATTTTCCCTCCTACTTATATTTCATGCAGCCATTATTATCACTCAGTGCCCTTACATACAAAAAAGAAACAGTATACCAAAAATGGAATCATCCTGGTCAGCATCATGTTACAGACAATGCCACCACTTTACTGCTTTCTCCCTCCAAGTAGCTCATCCAAAAAGCATCTTTTTTTCCTCAGCAGCCTTGTTCATATTTGTCATCTACCTGTCGCTCCTATTTCATGAATATGTTACTAACAGGGCTTAGATATGTATGCATGGTCAGGTTATTTGGAATTATGCTTCCTTCCACCTATCCATAAATAGCTGCAAATTTTGCTACTATTTTGTTGATATCTTACTATCGATAGTCGATATATATGAACAGCTATGGCCAAATAATATATTATTTTACTTTCTATTTTACCTGCGATTTCCTTTCCTTTCTATTTTTGACTGTGTATACATGTAGTATTGTTAGAGGAAAGATAAGAACGGTATTTTTAAAATAGAAGTATTAGGTACCTGGCCCATGCCATCTATAAAACATATGGTTCATGTTTCATAAAACTTGTAAGCAATAACAAATGCTAGATTTCTATGACAAATTAGCTCTCAGCCAATCAAATTCCCAGTTTGTGTAGCTTATAATGGTCATTGTAACTTGTTTAACAAGGTAGATGAAACAGGGCCTTGGTCTATTGTTCTACTACGTTTACTTTGGCTTTGGTATTCAAAACTACTACCAGGTACTATGGTATTTTAGCACACATTACCACAGTACTATAAACTGAGTGATCTAAATACTTCAATATTACCATCTATGCATATCAGCAATTTGATACATTGTATTTGCAGATATGAACAGGGCTTATGATACCAAACAAATCAATGAGAGACTAAGAGGAAGATTCCATCAGCATCTCAATATTTGCACAGCCTTGGTTCTTGCCACTTTCAAAGGAAAACAACATCATTAGGTATTTTGAGGGTATTAAAGAGCATCTTCAAATATCATGAAATGTACATTCCTAATATTACTCAGCAGTCAAGCCTTGAAAGGAGCTCATATCTTACTTAGATAACCAGAAAAGGTTTACATCATCTGTTAAGAGCAAAAGGGGCATACATGTAATACTGTGTCAATGGATATAGTGAATGCCTTATGGCTCTAAGCTGTCATATGAATGGAGGTGATGACAAATATTTTAATGCGTCGGAAAATTACCTCTCGTAAAAGTCATTTCGATGAAGTATTTACATTTTCCTTTTCCTTTTCCTTCCCATCATCATGATCAGGAATTGCAAGAACTAAGTGCTAATTTATTCATTTTAATCAATTTCATTCATGTTTGTGAAAGAAATAAAACTTAAAAATACAAAAGGGATATTGAAGATCAGGGATATAAATTATCAAGCATACTCCATGGAATAAAAACAGTCAATAGAAGCTGTGACATCATAAAAATTTATTCTTAGAACTTCTCAATTTTTTCAACTTTTTCTGAAAGAGCATTAAAAATAATCATGACTTAATATCGAAAACCAGTTGAAAATTTTAAGTATTGGCTGAGATATGACTGCCTGAATGAAAAGATTTTCTATGGGAGCTCAGTGTTATATTGCTCTGGTTCAGAAAATGAAGAAACAATTGAGAAATTCTAAAAATAGATTTGTGATGAGGTTACACTTCACCACTCTACATCAAGTATTTGAGTACATCACAATACTGTCATCTAATGATTGCCAACCTACATGTACATTGTACATGTATACATGTACATTGTGTGTACATTATTATTTTAAGAAGAAGTCACCTAAGATAGATAACGCATAGAGTCTACACTAACTATTTCCCTTTTTATAATAATAAATAGACAAACAATATTATCTTTAGAGTACCTATAATAATTATACTATTCATAGTATATTTTGAGTATTGTTCCAAGGGAGAAGGTTCTTAGCGTACAAAAACAGAATTTGATATTATTGGTGTACATAAAAAACTGAAGAGTTATCCACAATTGCGTCACAATCCACTGACCAAACTGTCAATTTGAGATTGGCATAGTGACCTCATATTTTGAACATTAGTAATTTCCTTCTTATTGGTCCAATTTGTTTCAAACAGCACATTCTTGTCTCTCATATTTTTTTGCTTCCATACAATTGAATTTTTTTCAAGGGTTGGATTGCCCTTTAAGAAGTAATAGACAAGCAATGCAGGGATAGTATTACATCATTCACACTAGGGATAATAAGAGAGTATTGATTTGAAGCTGTGCTGGTAGCTTAAGGGTATAATTTAATCAGAAAGTTTAACAAATATCCATGAAAGGGAATATTGATTTCAATCGAGTAGGGGATTGAATGCCTCCAGAAAAATATGAGCAACTACATGTACATAGGAAATCTCACATATTTTCTCCCAAAACAACGCTAGAAAACAAAGTCTTCTTTTTTTCCCTTTTTTTTAGGGCAAAAAGAGAAATTCGCATCGTCTTGAGGATGTGAATCTCTCTCTTTGCTCTAGGAACTATGTACATGTATGAGTGAATTTCAAGAAAAATATTTCTATTTCTTTTATATCCAAGAAAATTCCTCTTTTTCCCCCTAAGGAATTCTGACAGCTGGTCATCTAGTAGCAAACTGTTATAATCATAATTCTATGTTTTATCTTGCCTTTCTTGCTTTCCATAAAACTATACATTGATTTACAGTATATTGTCAAAGAACGTAAGGACCTTAAAAATCAACAAAACCTTTAAAGCTGAATTTTCTCCTGCAATATTGTACTCGCAAGTTATTCACTGGCAAAATATTTCAGTCTTTTGATATACTGTACATGTACCTAACATGAAATAATTGCATACAGTACTAAGTAGACATTCATTGCTGGAAATCAATAAACAGATATATAATGGAGGAAAGATGAATATTATAAACACAGAAAAATATTTGTAAGGAGCTCAACTTCTAGTCAGTAAAAGCTTTGTCATTCATGAATTATATACAACTTCTCACTGGGATATAATCAAAAACATTTATGAAGTTATGATAAACATGGATACCTCAAATGTCCATTCTTGTGCAAAACATCATAATATTAAAAAGAAAGTGTCTGTATCTTATGTTCCCTTAAAAATCACTTCAATATTTTTGCCATACGGTACTTCTCCTTTTTGAATTAGACACCCAACCACTTGTAATGAGATTATCAAGCAGTATGCCATGCCTAACCCACCTGCACAAACACTCTTCAAATTTGATCAGCTTTATGCAACTGCAATCTAGGCAAACCTACATTTGAAATTCTAGAATCCGACCACTACATGTGTGTCAAGAAGACAATTTTTAAAGCACCGACTGAAAAAAGAGATATTATACGGTTCTCTGCAGTTGACAGAATGTCATGTTAGCAATTATGATGTTTCCATTTTTAGCTCCAAATTGTTCTTCACTGATAACCTTTATATGTGTTTACTCAGAAAATTCAGAATGGACAAACAGACATACATGTACCCCTGTATTTGGCAGATTTCTTAATCTAAAATGTCAATAAGCCTATATATGTCCAGCTTACATTTTTGTAACTCTCCTTAAAGGTAAAGACCAGTATTAGAAACGCCCCAATTTCAAAAAAAGAAATGGAAGCTCTCATTACCAATCATGTGAAAGAATATGTTTTGACCAATACATGATGATAACAAATTTGCAGGGAAACCGCCTACTAATTCATACATTTGGTAAATTTGTTTCTCTCATGGTCTGTGAGAGATATAGGGTAGTCCCATATACATCTTTCTGTGTCAAGTGCTTGTAACTTTACGAAGAATGGGCCAAATTTTGATGATTCAAGAACCTTGCAGATGCTAGATGCTAGATTATCAACCTTTTCTGATCGATTCCACAACGTTTCTTTCAAAATGCAATCGCATGACCATAACTGGTCTTTACCTTTAAAGGGGATGTACACCCTGATATTAAGTTGGTTTTGATAGAAGCATTAAAATGAGAGGAACAGGTGAAAGTTTGAGAAAGACCTGGGTCCTGTTGCATAAAACTTGCCATTGATGGTAACTTTGCCATCAATGGCAACTACCATGGTAACAGGGCTCAATAGCCAATCAAAATCAAGGTTTCCATGGTAGTTACCATTGATGGCAAAGTTACCGTCAATGGTAAGTTTTATGCAACCGGGCCCCTGATTATACAAAAGTATTCAAAAGAAAGTTATGCATTTTTGAAGGTGCAATCAATCAGACACAACGTTATTTATTTATTTATTTATTAATACATCTTTTAACAGGATAAATTTGATTTCTGTCATCAATAAATAAGAAAATGATTTTATGAAATTTTTTGTACAGAGCGAATGGGAGGGGAGCTTGCAAAATAGGGGACAGAGTTGCCAAGTTAATCGCAACTTCAAAAATTCATAACTTCCTTCTTTTTAATCGAAATTTGCTCAAACTTTTACTGACCCATACCTCTCATTTTCTGCTTTTATTAAAACCAAATAAATATCAGGGTGGACTTCCCATTTAATTTTTCTTCAGGATGGATCAAGCATAAATGAATTAATGGGATCTCTCAGAACCCACTCTCCACGCAAGTCCAGACACCCTGCAATATTTCCTAACAAATAAATTATCTTTTCTTCCTTTAAAATTTCATGATACTTGGAACTCTGAAGCATCTCAAGATGTAAGAATAATTTGATCTGCCATAACAAGAGTGCTCACATATACACTTGTAAACTTTTCATTCATCAATAACATTACATGTCTACCCCCTCATCTATCCTCCTACTGTACATCTACACTGTATGTGTATACCTCCTGACTGTGCCTACATGTAAGTCCTGTTTTGAGCACTCTTGATAAACGGATGCAATTAGTGTCACAATAGTTTGTATAATTTTTTTTTTTTTAATTGCAAGAGAGGGTGGTGTATTACCAAATTTTGAGAAAAGTAAAATATGGATTAAAAAAAGTAGAGTGACAACTTTTTGTTGAGATGTAGAAAAATGTGCCAAATTACACTGTACATGAAACTTAAATGTCCTCAATACAAAATTGTCAATGGCTGAAAATAGAGTTGCATTTGATAACATTTTATGCGCAGGGCTCACACTTCTTATGGAGATGGAGTGCGAGTGCTAACAACTATTAAATACTGTATCAGCAATAAAGTTATACTGATGTTCACAATAGAGGGTGCTCACACATTTTCCCATTCTAGGTGATCAAATATTTCTCTAAAAGAAGAATGTACCTGAACACTAGAGGGCATCTGATCATTCATCAAAGGTAAAACTTAAAGTGATGGTGTGATTCACAAAGGGTAAAAAGAGCTTTCTTTATATATAGCATTCTCAACTTTCAACATTCTTGTACTATCCTGTTGATTATTTTTTCCTCTCTTAGTTGATGGATAAGACTGATCATTAAAGCGGGACGACACGATATGTAGCTACTTGCGCTTTCTAGATATAGCAAACAATGCATAGTCGGTGACCATTGGTATCCCATGATCCTTTTTTCTTTTGTTAGTTGAGCGCTGATTTGATGAGATAATCACCTGTCAATGACCATGCAGGGAGGTCTAATCCCTCCTGGCCAAACTGGTGCATTGGGGCTTTAACAGAAGCTCATACCTGCCAACACTTGAAAATGAGAATTAGGATTTTTTAGAACAGTGTAACTGGCAATACGTGGTAAATCTGTACAAAAAAACGAATACAAATTCGCTGCTCAATCATGCAGCCCTAAAATGCACACAATACGTGAACTCTCACACCGTGACACATGATAAAACGAGCTTAATTTGGCTTAAACAAGAAAACAAACAAAAACAACAACAAAATAACCACAAAAAACAACAACAATAAAAAACAACAACAACAACAACAACAACAAATCGAAATTTTGAAAAAACAGAATATTCTAGATTTTGGGGTCCTCAAATCCAAAATAACAGAATATTCCGGATTAATCGTAGGGGTTGGCAGGTATGGAAGCTGGAAGATATCAGAAGTGACAGACAAAAGAGTAAGAAAAAGTTGATAGCACATAATTGCAGCTTCCAACATTTGATATCCCAACTTTACGGCAGAAAAAATTGAAGGATTTTAATGTTTTGTTTGTTTGTTTAATTTATTGATAAGGGTACCCTGGCATCATATGCCATTTTAGGGCAACAAAAATAAACACACTATGTGAATAAGTTTCACTCTTTCTGCTTAGTGCTCAAGTATGCAGTTGTAGGTTATGGATGAAAAGCTACTGGCCAAGAGACAATTGCAATTGCCCTGACTGAACTTGAAAAACCACCTCCAAAAAAAACAAAGAAAAAAGAAGCTGTAAGAAGGAAAGCAAAGCTCTTATCTTATATTTATCCTTACCTTTTGGTTTGATTGGCAGCTTGACTGCATGCAGAGTTTGGTAATTATCATTCCAGCCATGTTTCACCACTGTTGGTTGTTCCATTTGTTGTGTGTGAGGCATTGGTCGTGGTGAGGGTGGTTGTTGCTGTGGTAGGGGTTGTGACGATGGTTCTTCAGGCCATGGCAGCAATGTCTTATCAAAATCTTCTCCCGATTCGAACCAAGCATAGCTGCCGGACTGGCTTGATTGGCTAGACAACATGGACAAGTTGGAACCTGGGCCAAGAAGAGAAAATCAGATCACATAATCATTTCAACATCATTGTGTTTTGTATTGGTGTTTACAAACATCGTATAGAGTAACAAAGGATCTCAGGGTCTCTAAGACGAAGAAGCCAATCGCGATAAGCAACGTAGACTGTATCAAAGGGCACTCAACCAAGAGTGTACATTTATTACAAGGAGACTAACAAAACTTTTGTCCATCGTTTATTCATCAAAAATAAGAGGGTAACAAATAAATCCAAATGAATGCCTTTTATACATTGGTTAAGAAGATAGAAGAAAATAGCAGTAAATTCAAACAGAAATGCAATATCTCACATACATGTACATGTATATTCAAAGATCTCACTCTTGAAATTACCAAAGCAAACATTTTTTTTTTAATTTCAAAAAGCTAGAGGGAAAACACAGAGACATGCACAGCCCATTTATGAGCAGATTAGTGTTTTAGTGTTTCATATCTCATGGATTAATGTCCAAAAGTGACAACCTGCATGTTGTCATATTTAGTTTTTTTTTCAGAAAAATACAACAAGCAACAATGAAGTACTACACATTACCAGGATGCTGAGAGGTCTATGAAACAGGAAAATACATGGACGTATATTATGAACTGATATATTTATCGCTTAGACCAGGACAAAAATATGGAGTTTGAAAATATATGGTAGAATATTTCTTCTTGCTATATCTACAGTGATCTGTCGAGTCGATACTAGTACACAAATCTTGGTACCACATGTATGTAATTTTATCAATACAAGTTCTCTCTCAATCAGTATAATGCAATGTACAGTGTAAATGCCTCATAGATTCTAATCATTTGATATATTTCTCTATTGCCTATATGTTCTGCATATTAACCCATGCATTTAAACTATAGCAGACCATTTCAGTTTCATTCTGAATAAAGAACCATTGAACCTTTGTAAAATTCCAAGCTCTCGTAAACAATGGGATTTGAAAGAGCTTCATTAATCAACCGTCTTACAACAAGATACCTCACAGGCTACCATTGAACTGAACACAGTTTCATTATAGAGCATCCATTAATTTCACACGTATTAATTAAACTTTTTTCAGTGCAAAATGTCGGTCAAGTAAGTGAAGAAACAATCCATTAATTATGCTACCGTAATTAACGTTGTAAAATAACCGCCCTCGTGTATTAACCGCACCCCTCTTTCTCGGCCTTTAAAAAAGAACAAAACAAAACGCTCGGCTATTGCGCACTGATGCCATAGCCATTAGTTTTTTATAACCTATACATTGAAATGAATTCAAATAGTGACTTCGCGTGCTGGATGCGATCGCGCCAGGTCGTTAAACGGCCCCTTCTTTTACTTTTGCAATGTTTTGGCACAAACTTAGATCAAGATCCATCAGCAGATGTTTTTTTGGAAGATTATTTTTGTCTTCATGTCAACAATGCAAGATAAAATTGTCGGTAAAATGTGTGGAAATGTCCTGTACCGTTCGTAGTCCCATATGTTGAACTTCGTGCTGGTTTTGACTTACTTTTTGTTTTGTTTTTGGGTGCAATGTGTATAAACCCCCAACTTTGACATTTTTCGGCGTCAAAAAGGTGCAATTTATACACCATTAATTACGGTATACAATGCACATTCAGCTGGAGGGTGTGGTAAATATAATCAATCAAAAATAGCACAAATCACACGTCACACTTCTTTAACAAATTTGCTCAGCCAATCAAATACAACCTTTTCAGTACTACATTGTAGCTTACTATAACTGTTGACACTTGTTTAATATTGATAGAAAGTTTTATGAAATTGGGTCAAAGTAATAATAATAATGATAATTACATTTATACAATGTAGTACGCTTAATACGGGCGTTTCTAAGTGCACAGGTGGTACTGTCTAACTCAGTATAATCATTCTATGTTCAATAGCTTGAAAGCAACAAAATAAAATAAAATATTTCTAATACAAGACAATTCAGTTCAAGGGAATTAACTAGTTGCGAGTACCTCCAGAATAACTGACTAAAAAATATAGTGCAATTGCCACTAGAAGACTTTTAACACTTTGTTTTAACCTCTTTTTTTTTTCTTCAAATTGAACTATACCATATGATTACCTTCAACTGCAGAGTGATTTTTGTTTTAATCTGGTTAAAAACATTTCTAAAGGTGGGGTTTTTCATAATACGAGAGAAATGGCTTTGAAAGTCCCCCTCTTCCCTGATGGCTGTCCATAAATTGAATTAACAATGATGAATACCTGTTTAACCTCAAAGACAAGAGCTGAGGGTATTTACATGTACTGTATTGTAGAGGGAGAAATAGCGGGTAACTAAATGCTGATTTTGAAACCTTGCCAAACTACAATGTGGGTTGGAAAATCATGGGGCTATAGAGTTAATTGATGATTCATATATTCAGCCATGAAACTACCGATAAGAACAGACCCCTTACTTACATGTATAAACCAGATGCCTGTACAAGTTACAGGAATCATGCAAAAAAAACACATAAATTTACCAAACTTGTATTGTAGCTTTACATACAGGTACATACAGAACATGTACTGACCCCCCCC
>BEXV01000558.1:57237-74653 GCA_003118195.1 Hemicentrotus pulcherrimus | reverse complement strand
CCCCCCCCCCCCCCCCCCTGCTAGAAAATAGGGAACAACTGATTTGTATGGATCATCATTCTGTGTCAACAGTTTTCTACTCTTCTCCTGCAGGTCATACAATCAAACTGGGTGACAAACTTCTATTTACGGTAGATGCTGTAATTAGACAAATCATTATTGCCACTGTAATCATATCATTAAACTCAAATTGAAAATGGATTTAAATTGAAAATTGCTTAAAATGTTTCTGCAGATAAAATATGATGAAACAAAGTTCAGCCTTGCCCTACACAGCCTGCATCAATTCCTTATATGACAACAAACAAAATGTGGAAATAGCTCAGCTTTCATGAAATATGATTAGATGTTTTCACAAAGATGATGGTACCTAAAGTGCAATCAAGGACATGTCATGTCATATCATCTGCTCAGCACTATAAAAGGCACTATTCTTTTCCACAGTGGTAATGCCTTTCTGGCTCTCAAAAGATGACGTTGCATTGTTGACAGGCCATTACACCGTACAGTTATATATACAGGTAGCTTCCATCACCTGGAATCTAGACAGATTTCCCAATCACTTTGTGAGACAAAAAATTTTGTGAATTCTTAGCTAATGTTCAACTTCAAATATTCCTGAAGCGCAGGTGTTTCTATTCCTTAATCTGCCTGCCCAACTTGTCTTCCTTGTATCAAATCACAAAGAAAGAAGATGAGAAGGGATGGGAGAAGGGAGGAGTCGATTCAATCTCACTACTGCCATAATACTTTAGCATGAAATATATTCGGCTACCAACTGGTTTCTGTTTCAACTTATCTCTTTTTGAGGTTAAAGAGGTTCATAAGAGTCTGTCTTGTTTGTATTAATTGTCCTCAAAATGACCATTATCCTTATGTTTTTCTTTTTTATTGTGTGTTTTAGTAAAAAGACAATTTCAAATGTTTTAACTATACATTTTTGTTACCATATAATTAGTTTTAGCTTCTTGCCCTCTCAATGGTTTACAGGAGGACTGCTAATATTGGCAAAAAAAGCTAAATACCAAATCTAATTTTACCAGATACTAGGCGTTGTGGCATGCGCCTGTAATCCAGCTAAAAAGTGGAAGTTACAAACTGATTCAGCTGAGGACACAGGTTCGAAACTGAGTTACGTCTTTTGGATGGTGACGTTTAAAGGTCGGTCCCCAGACGTAAATAATCAAATCTGATTGATACACGTCTGTAAAAACCCATTATACACACACACACCAGATACCAAAAAAAAAAGGGGGGAAAAACAGGGAAAAGACAACCTGGTGTTACCCTTTAAACTAGACTTGGAAGGACTGCCAACAATTTCCATCTGTTAATGTAGCAAGGAAATCAGACTCACTTGAAGTACTTGTTGCATGTTTCTGCGACGTCATCCCCTCTGCAAAGCTGAGACTCCCTGATTCAGTGAACCTTCTTCGTCTTTCATGACCCTCAGACCAGATCCGTTGCCTCTTCACCTGCCCTATGTTCTTGTTCTGCACCCCTTCTTGTGCTGGTGGCTCCGGAATGCTTGGGAGGCCGTTGACGTAGTCAGCGACTCGTTTCCATGAACGGTGGCCCGGTGGTAGCTCCCGTCTCTTCTGGTCCAGGATCCGCTTCTGTTCATTGACTTCTGGCTCCGTGGATGGAAGGAAGACATCAGTGTCAGACTGGTTGGAGTTGCGTCTCTCATCCATGAAGTCCGAATCACTTGTCAAATCAGATCCACTGCGGAATGTAGACCGGGAGCTGCGGGGACAGTTATTACCGTTCACAGCTTCATGCCTGTCAAGGTACTCCTCAAGAGTTTCTCCTGGTCTCTGTTCCTCGTCCACACTGCTACAGATGCGACCTCTGTATCTGCCATTGCTGGTGGCATTGCCATGGAAAGTAATTGTGTCATTTTCAACATTTGTGCCTGTGGTGCTTCCAGTTCTCCCTAATTGGAGAACAAAAGAAAAATGAAGGGAATTTGTTAAAATACTACATTACGGAAGGCATGCCATACATGGTGTAGTATATTGCAAAAATCTGAAGTAAATTTGTTTTTTTAAAGTTGCACAACCTCTTTTACTTAAAAAGTATGCTACTAAATAAATCTAGTCAATCATTTAATTCAAAGTCTGTAGAGAACACAAGTACATTGAAACTTCAACACAGCAAAAGTTTAACTTTACATACATGTATATGTCTCCATAGTATGGGAAAACTTTGGCTTGGGCAACTATATGGATGAACTGAAAATTTGATTGCCCATACAAAGCAAGAATTATATGGTTGGCGTTCATATAGCATTACATTCTCTGAACAAAATCTGATACCTTGGATCAAATTTCTGCATTTTTAGTACCATAATGAAACTGGGCAAGACATTCAAATTCATTGCAATGTCTTCCCATATTCAAGATAATCATAAGTTCTTTAAATGAACTACAGAAATGTATTTCATCTTGCTGGAAACAAGTTAATACAGTATGCTTACGGTTGCACCATGTGAGAGAGAGAGAGAGGGGGGGGGAGAAATGGGAGTCCTGAAAAGGACTGTCTGTAATATTTCTTTCTTGAGTGTGTGTATAGGAAACAAGTTGTTTGGAGCAACAGCAAAATCTTTCAAAAGTTTTGAAACATTGCTGAAAATAAAAAGCACTAACAAGCTCATAACTCGTAACTTAAACAGCCTATAATTTTCACCAATCTTTTGGCCAGATACCATTTATCAACATCCACGGTAATTTTTGTATCAATCAGAGAGAACTCGTATTTCATCATGACCATATAAACTGAATGGGGTCTGACAGAACACCCTGAAGAACAATCATGAAGGTAGAAGCTTACCATAGGAACGACATGTTTCCATCGCGATTGTTACTCCCTTCTCATGAATATCACGAGGTCAGCCACCTGAAAGAAAACAAAAAAATAAATAAAAATTAAAGTGGAGCGTAATTGTCCTTGTGTGGTAACAAACTATCGTTGTCTGTAAACGCTATTATATGGACTAAACACATGTTTTTAATTTCAGTGTGATTATGTAGTTTGAACTTGAGCAATAGTGATTTACAATTCGATACCGGAAATAGCATGCTGTCTTCTAAATTGTAACTCTGTATTCACGCAAAAGAGAGTACACATTATATGTGAGAGAGAGTGTAAAGTACATGGACATATGGATAGAAGGAAAAGTTAAATGTAAGGGAAAAACAGATCAAAAGTGCAAGAGGAAAGAGAGAAAGATAGAATGGGAGAGANAATAAAAATCAAAGTTCGTGACCTTGGCATTCTTCGTATTTTGATTTTTTCAATTTTTTTTTATCATATTCATAAAATTCATAGTTTTAGCTTTAAAATGATGTATAGTTTGTTAAATATATATAGAGATGAAATTTGACCCCCAGAGGGGACAATAGCTTGGACCTGCCCTTATGTTAATAAAACCAATAATAAAATGTTATATACAATTAGAATTCCAATAATGAAACTGTTTCTGACCAGTATATTCATGTAGATAACTTTTGATCAAGAAGAGAAAGAGAGAAAGAGAGAGAGAGAGAGAGAGAGAGAGGGAGGAAAAAAGAATAAGAAAAAGAAAGAGAAAGGGAAAGAAAGACAGACAGACAGATAGACAGAGAGTGAGGTGGGGATACCAAATGAAAGAAGAAAAAAGACAATGATTTAAACCGAGTCAGGGACAAAGAAGTGGAAAACTGGGAGAAATGATCTAGCATAAGAGAGATCATATCACAGGATACCACTTCTTGAAAGATGTAGGTGAAAAGAGGTGAACTCTGTGGTTATCAATGTCAATTTGAACCTTGAAAAAAATAGGCAGCTTTAAGTACATCTAGAGTTCATTGCTGTAAAGTACTTTTTTCAAAAGTACCCACGGATCTGTTTGCTACATGTATAAGATACAGAATTATGAAGCATACACAGTAAAACTACACTCTATCTCATGTAATTTTGTAGCAGCATTTTGAGAAGCCGTTTAATGTCTCTTGTTTAAATAGGCCATGTAGGCAAAGAAAAATATTGCCCACGATAGGAAGGCCAAGACAAAATACAAGCTATTGAGCCCACATCAAAACAAGCAATCGTACAAAGGGTAAGAACCCTATAGAAGAAACATCGTGATGATATGATTTCAAGAGGTTTGAAGGTGGATAAATTCACAAGTTAGATGCAAATATAAATCAGTTTGTTTACCTTACCTCTCACTATCTAAACTATATCTGCTGGTACTGTATATACAGTGTAGGTCTAACAAAGATTAACTCAGAGGAAATTTAGGATACCATTTTACTACTAATTGATATATTTGGTAAATTATTTTATCTATTGGTGTGTGAGAGATAAACGCACATGTCACCCACGTGTGTGTAGTCCCATATACATCTTTCTGTGTACAGTGCTTGTAACTTTACCAAAACTGGGCCAAATTTCTTATCATTTTGATGATTCCAGAACCTTGCAGTACATCTATGCTAGATGATCAACCTTTTCTGATCAATTCCACAATGTTTCTTTCACAATGCGATCACATTACCATAACTGGTCTTTACCTTTAATGTATCTTGGAAATGAGATGCTAAAAATTGGGTGAGATAAAGATCTAATGTGAACTAAGATATTGACTTTGTGACCACATGGGATAGCATGTCACCAGGAATCAGAACGTTGAGCTGTTAATTGCTTGTTGACTTTTAGGTGCTCTGGGTCTAATCAAGTTGCCGAGTAAGCGATACCCTCATCCTCCCAATTGCCTGTCACCGAGAGGATGATTCTGTTGACACTCCTTGGAATGATGGAGGAAAGAAATCACCGCAGGACTTCTTCAAGTTACATGGCACGTGGGTTGGGTTGCAGATGTTGCTTTGGAGTCTGCATACCAAACACAGAATCATGCAACTTGGAATGAAAGCTACTGGACAAACAAATTACGCAAACTGGAGACGCTGAATTACATGCTCAAGCTAGGTAATGAATTCTACCATGTTTGTGTATCATAGACTCTAGCTTCTTCTTCTAGATATATGTGCAAAAGTCTTACCCAATAGCTGCCACTGACTCTGAACAAATTGAACACACAACTATAAACTTTAAACACACTTCATTGTATGTGCATGAATGATACAAATTTCAATTTTTCTCTTATGATCTTTTTTTCTTTTTCAGTACCCTGTGCTCTTTAATACACATGTTAAACAAACTTCTGTATTAATACATAAGTTTGTACACATTCCCTCTTATCTACCACCAAGAACAAGAAAAGGAACTTGTTTATTATGGAGAGCTACTTGAAACTTGGGAAACTGGGGTTGCTATTTTGTGTTTGATTAATCTTACACATTCATTTTTTAAACTTAGTCTATGAATGATTTTTCATAAAACATGACATTTTTCGTTGTTTTCCTGCTTTAACTTTGTCTTGATATAAGAACAGAATTTACAATGTTTCTTTCCTTTTTTATCATTGCTCATGTATCAAAAGGTAAGTTCACCCTGATAATTATCAAGAGAAACAAATTAGTGAAAGTTTGAGCAATATCCAATTGAAAATAGGAAATTTATGATTTTTTAATTTGTCAGTGAAATGCAATTTGGCAACTTTGTCACATATCTTGCAAAGTCCTCTCCAACCTACTCTGTACATGATGTAATAGAGAAAATATTCATTTTGATTTTTCGTAGTTATTGATGGCGGAACAGATTGTTTCATAAGTGTTGTATACAATTGTACATGTAAAAACATATTTGTAATAATTATATTTAGGGTGCATGCTAGATCGGGAACAAATTTAAGGAAAATCAGGGAATAATTGTCCTCAAATTTTTTGATTAGCAATTTCAGCCGATGGATAAATATTTCAAATGAAATTCTGTACATTTCTATGGAAGAAAACTGCTACACAAAAGATATTTTGTGTAGCAAAAATGCATAGCAAATTGCGATGCGATACCAGAAAAATTATTCCCTGAAAATAGACATTTTTGAATTGTAATAATATAGAAAATGGGAGGGGACCTCGCAAGATACTGTACATGTACATCACATAGTTACCGATTTGTATTTGATTGATCACAACTTAAAAACTTCATAACTTTCTTATTTCCAATCGGATTTGATTTAAATTTTCACCAGTTCCTCCAAACCAACTTAATATCAGGGTAGACTTCCCCATTAAGAGATAACCATTTTGAATAGGATGTATATTCCTGGTTTATTTTACAATTACAACATATACATGTATATGTAAGTGCAAGAAAAGTGGCCAACTGTCTCTTGAGTATTTACCAATGTACATGTACATTACCATGATCAAGGATGCACAGCTTCATGTACATGTATCAAGGTTGTAGAATGTAACATAATCTCATGGAAGGATCAGGAACTTAGAATCATGAACCTCTCCCAAAGGTGTGGAGATGTCTGACTGCATTTGCACAAATTGAAGCTGAATGATTTTTCTTCTCTACCACAGTAACCTAACCCTACCATGTATGTCAAGGCCCCGGAAATGCATTTATACTGCTACTGATCCCAACGGACTAAGATATTCAACCTGAGTCATAAGAATGAAGTCTACAATATTTACGTTTGCCTGATTGAGTATGGAGTGAAATTGCATGTGTCCTCATTTCTTCCCTTCTTCCCAGAAAACATTAAGAGGTTAATTATAATGCATGTGAGGCCAGGGCAATAATATCTCTGTTGGTGGCCAACTTCAAGATGTTTTCAAGGATCATAAAACAAAATAAAAATAAGGATCATTTCATATTTACAAAAGAAGTTGGGAACAATAATCTAAATATCAGTTTTATTGTTTTATAGTTCTCTCTTGCAAGGATTCACTACAATTGATGGATGTTCATATGAATTTTACACAAGGTCCGATATCAAAGATTTTCTATGATTATGAATGGAACAAATGATTCATACATTTCATGTCTCATTCAGTAACATTCATTGAGACAGGCATCTCCCTTGCCTTTGGCTGAACTCTTGAATGTGTTGTTGCTTTATCTTGATATCATCAATGCTCCATTTCTCATTTCCTACAAGTCGCTTTGAGTTGTTAGTAACACTAGCCTTCACCTGCAGATTCTCGTACCTCTTCATCAAAAAACAGGAAGCCAATTATATGCCGCTCTCGCAAACGAGCCATCCGCATCATCAGCCGAGTAAACAATCAAACTTGTTCAACTCCATTTCTCCTTGATGCTCCCCGCATCTCCCGCCTCTTCCTGATGGATGACTCTCAAACGTTGCTAGGCAACAGCTAAAAACACTAAATGGCGACTATACTTGCGCCACCGAGGAGGTTGAATTGAATGGATAAAAGGTGGACTACTTATAGCTGCTCTTAGGACTAATGGAGAACATTAGATGGCTCTAATTAAATCCTGCCTGTATTTATTACCTTCTAGTTTAGACTGATGAAGAGATGGACACGTGCATGTGCAATCAGCTAATTAAGACATTTTGCATTACAAGTTATAAAACTGGAGAATACATGTAGGTTTGCGATGGAGTGTTTTTCTGGCATGAGCCTACATGTAGGTAATAACATGTACATCTATCAAAGCTCCTTGTTTACAGTAGGTTGTAATCTCTTTCAGAGCAAGACAGTGCAACACCTATTTTGAAGAAGAAAACATAAACTCAAAGTCAAAACAAAACTCAAAGGAAAACATAAACTCAAAGTCAATAGGCCAATTTAACTTTTCATAATATAGATTTTTATCAAATTTTCATAGATTCTTTAAAATCAGTGGGACTCAAGATGGCATGAAAACAAAGGTAATGACTTCCCTTGAAATTACTCCTATATTGGTCTTGATAGTTACACCATGTATTTGTAATAAGTATATTGCAGTATTAAGGCAATTGATATTCCCACTGAAAACAATACAAATGTACATGTAAAAAAATTAAAACTTTACATCGAACTGTGCATGTAAATTAGTCACTTATTCTAATGGGTTTTTTTTTTTTTTGTATTTCACATAACGGTAATAATTCTATTTATTATAGAGCTACTTCCATGTGCCCAGCTAACAGGAAAATCATTTAATGTCGAAAGACCTGAAAGATAACATGTACACTAGCTATACATATGTCCAGAGAGTATTTGTAGGTCATGTTTTATAGTCTATGATACTGGATCTACCGGTACATGTATGGTGTCATACTCTGGCCAGACACCGGAGACTGATAGAATACGTTTTCCAAGAAGTCGGTGTAACAACAAGTATCCTCTTCAGACAGCTGACTAATGGATAAAAATCAGAAGGTTACTTTGATCAGAAACTTAGACAACATTACAAACCAGCCTACCATTATCTTCCTACAAATTTTAGGGAGAAAGGACTAACCCACAAGATATACAAAATGTAGAACGATCAGAAGATTCCTTGAACAGGCGCGTAGCCAGGGGGGGGCGGTGGGGGCGGTCGCCCCCAACAAAAAAAAAACGCCGGCCCAAAAAAAGAGGGAGAGAAAGAGAAGAAAAAAAAAAGGAAGAGGACGAAGGGAAGAAAAAGGATTAAGAGTCGAGAACAGGACAATGAATCATCTTCTTTCTCTAATAATTTAATGAAACGTCTAAGCTTCCACGCTTCGCGCGAGAAGGGAGGGGGGAACTGAATTAAGACAAGGATTAAGAGTTGAGAACGGTACAACAAATCGTCTTCTTTCTCTAATAATATGAAACGTCAAAGCTTCCGCGGGAGGGGAGGGGGGAACTGAACTCAGACAAGGATTAAGAGTCGGTCGAGAATGGTACAACGAATCTCCTTCTTTCTTTAATAATCTCATAAAACTTCAGAGCTTCCGCACTACGCGCGGAGGCAGGGGAACTTGATTCAAACAAAGATTAAGAGTCGAGGACGTACAGCGAATCGTCTTCTTTCTCTAATGAAACGTCAACAGAAACTGAATTTGGATCAGGATTAAGAGTCAAGAACGGTCCAAAGAATCGTCTTCTTTCTCTTATAAGGGAAACTCTCCCCTCCCTGCACCCTCCCCCCTAGGGAGCGCGCTATGCGCGCTCTGTAAGTGATTCGCACGCTTTGCGTGCTCACTACCGCCCCCCTCCCTAAAATGAAATCCTGGCTACGCGCTTGTCCTTGAATTCAATAGAGGTCTACATTTGTAGACACACACATGTTAGAAAAGTGTGCCAAGGTACCTGGATATTTAAAGACAAGGGCACTTTGTTCCAGTACCTCTTACCCTGAACTTGTCTTGTAAACTGGAATGCAAAACAACTACCCCGTTTTCACGGATGGGTACAGAGGACAGCTTCCTGCTTTGGTGTGCTCTGTACTCTGTACATGTACATGTAGGTAAGGCCTATGGAACTGTTTTCATCTAGAAATGCAGGTCTTCATGAAACAATGGATCCTAGAGGTATGCCTTAACTAAGCCATAAGCCTGCTTGGAGACCCTGAACCTCTTGCATACAAAGGTGTGTTTTTAAACTCCAAAAATCAAACAAAAATCCTACAAAAGTAAATTCAGACTTCCACAAGAATTTCGTAGGAACAGTTCAGAACCCTATCCAAACTGCAACCGTGGAAACAGGGTAGGTCTAGTCAGGGTTCACAGGAAGCCTGTATGTCAGCACCCGGAAGAGACCTCACAAAGCATCTACGATTGTTGGCATCACTCCATTTACTTCAGGCCTGTCCTCATTAGCCCACTATTTCAAACTAGCTTGTTACTTTTAATCACGGGATATTAGTCCCCTCACAAACAAGCTTGAGCTAATTCACATTGAAGAGGCATATACATGTAGCAGACCATTTCACTTTTGCTCAAGCTAAAATCCCACTCAAACTGTAGGGCTTCTTCATGGCAGAACATTTTCTTTGGCCAAATAATGCACAGATTTGGTGAAGATGCACTCAGACTCCTCAACGTGTTACTCAAGTGCTTTCTGCAAGAGCGCACACAATTTTGACTGGGGCTAATGCCTAATGGAAATGGGGAATTTCACACTCTTTATCTTTCTTCTTGAAAAGTGCCAATCAGTTTAATACAGGTATCTCCAGCTCAAGCAAACTCAGGCTAATGGAAATTCACCTTATGAGCGGTTCTTACTCTTCATTCTTCATATCATAGAGTACCCCCGCTACTCTTTCCGTTGAGTTTTCCTACACAAAGAATCCTCAGAGTTCAGGAACCTCAGGTTTTGCATAAACTCTAAAAATACAAAAGCAACTGGAAACATACAAAGTAGATATTGGGGGAACTTTGGAATGACTCAACAGATGTTTCTATGCTCCTGGCTGAAGTGGTTGGCTCAAAAGAAATTTGATAGTGAGCCAGCAAGTGTGTATAGCATGTCAGATATATCATAGAAAGAGAAAGGTTTCATGTAATATACTGAACACTCCTTAATATGCAATTTAAATGCACATTAAGTAAAGTATTTTACAATGAGTTTGAAATTAATTCAAAACGCACTTTTGAGTAGTTTGTCCAACTTCTCAATCAACAGCCTGAATCTTCATGAAGCTTGAAAACTACAGCCCTACATGTACATGTACACCAGCTTGTACTGAGGCAGTGCCTAGACCAGGCCTTCTCAACTAGATTATTATAGGTGTAAGTGCCAAAACAAAAATTTATTGAGGTTGTGGCATTTTTAACACCTTTTTGTTCCATAAAATATCAATCATCATTTCTAAATCATAATTCCTGGCTGAAATCTACACTGGAAGTTAATTTATATGTAGTCATTTTGATGCAATAAACACGGAAAATATCAAAATCAAGTGAAAATCAAACAAAAAAAATGGCTTGCTTACATTTTGGGCTCAACTTCGACTATGCCTTTTTTTGACTTTGCTGAGTTTTATGATTTCAAAATTTTATTTTTTAATTTTTTCTTTCTTTAATTTTTAATTTTCAATTTTTATTAATTTTGTATTAGTTTTTTTGGAACAGCCGCGCGCCACTCCGCTGACCTGCCAGTTGAGAAGGCCTGGTCTAGACTCTATACTGTTACTTTAAGATTAACATCGTGAATCAAATGACTTGATAGTCACTGGTCAAAGAATGCAAGCCTTTTGTATGAGCCAGTCTACATGTAGGTGTTGTCTATTGACTCATGTTATTACACAGCCTCCTCCCTCCACAAGTAGCATTTATCATGGAAGACTCCTGGATCGATGAACAGGCTTAGTTAGACCTACAACATCGTGTATTAAAGTAAAGTAAAGTAAAGAAACCTTTGTATGTAGAAAATGTTGTTAATACACAAGCAATTTGAGATTTGAAAATCAATTTTATTGATGAAAGTCACTTTTCTGTGAGTGTAAACAAGACAGTTTTCATTAACAATGGGAGAGATTCTGGTCATGATTTCAATGCTAAACAAGCATGTTTGCAGTGCCCTGTTTTTTAATTGATAATTGACTAATTGCATTGTGCTTTTTATCAATGAACCCTCATAGAAGTGAAATGCACAAACAACTTTATGGGGCCCTGTAAACATATGTGAACAAAACTGAATAGAATCCATTTTCTTCTGTTTATGCATGAATGGACCTGGTGACAGCAAGATGGTCCATCCACACTGTATAACAGGCATGTACATGTATGTAGCCCTATGCTGTAAGGTTTCCCTCTGGACAACAATTATGTTGAGCAGACAAACAAAAACAAGATTAGGACTTTTAGGTTGAATCCTTCTAACCAGTGCTTTTCACACATGTACATTGTAAGCATGTTAGGATAGAACTCCATTGTCCAATCATTTACATGTTTGTACCCTTACATATTGTACAGACAGTGTTATATCATAAATCACAGTCTACCAGGTAATGAATAAAAGCTGGAATATTATATCACCAGAGAAGGTAGTTAAAAACTTGCTTAGAATACTGTGAATTGCAGTTCAGACTCCTATACCATTATTCCACATGTACATGTAACTGTAAGATCCATATTACAGTAAACTGTAAATCTGACTGATCACAGGGAGTAGCTTAATCCAATAATCAAATAACAATCACAGACCTTTGACTTATGGCCTTGGTGGAATTATTCTTACTGTTCATGCATATAATCTTGACTTGAGTAGACCAGTAAATAAAAAATATCAGAAGTATCTGACAGATTTTTCACTAATACAAGACTTTTAAGACTCCATAAAGGTATAGACAGGAGTGTAATATCTAAGTCAAATTTGGGAATATGAAAATCAGGTATGTAAGTAAATGTATTCCTTTATAATTTATAAGAATCACGACTAGGCTACAATATAATGGGCTTTGGAAATGTAATTTCTAGATGAAGACATCATCAGGTTTCATGTGCAATGTTTGGATGATGATTTGCCTTGACTTGAAACCTTTTTATTATTTTCATATCATGTTTAGAGACTCCATGCTGCAGCAGACAATTCTTTGAGCATGGAATTCTTGTTTAGGCAGAAATCATTCATCCGGAAATTGCTGACGCCCAACTGAGTAAATACTCACAAAACTGAAAAAAAATACTCATAAAAATGTTAATATTCATAAAGATTACCATAAATAGGTACATTGCTTGAATAGTCATATCAAGTCATTTCATCACTATACTGTAACTGTGTTTACTGGGTATCTTCCTTCAATTCAAACCAATTGTACTTCCACACAAAAGCATATATTTCTCTGGCTCTGAAAATCTTTTAAAAACAGCTGAGCAAATCAAAGAATACCTTGCCAAAAATCCCTCTTAAATCATCATTAAAATTACAAGTATTATACAAATAGATACAGAAGAAAGCCTCAAAGTCTACACAATATAATTTCTCTTTTGTTTTTGAGTATAATATACTATCTGTACATGTAAACCCAGACATCTACAGACTGACTACAGCAATGCATTGCTTAGTGATCACCTCATATTTATTTGCACTACTGTACTGTAGGTCATAAAGTCCTAACACGTTCTTGAGTGGTTGTCCAAATAACACCCATAATACAGACAATTAAGCACAGGGGCTACCTAAAAATGACATTCTTCATCATGCAGATGTTTTAATTTCTGTTCTAGAACTTGTACACTATGCCCAATATTGATCAAAAGCAGAACAAATTTGGAGACTTAACAGTTCTACCCTTTCAAAACTTTGCTCGCTTTCTGATATCCTGAATAACATAGTCCTACAGTTTTTGTACAAGCACATCAATGCCAGTAACAAACACTGTATTTCATTTTAGTGCCATTGTTGATTTATGAAGATTGCTTCAATCATGGAGCTCAAATGTATTGTACATGTTAACTGTTTATGATTTACATGTACAATGTACATGTATGTATTAATTGTGTTTTAATATCAGCACTGTTGTTCATACAGAATGCAATCAGAATTGACAGCACTTTTTTTCTAGCAATATATTTCACCATCGGTTGATCTAATGAATTTTTACAAATGTCTGCAGGAGCTAGACTTATGTGATTTACTCAGAAGCCAAACAAGGTAAAAGAATGCTCAACCAATAAACAAAATTTACAAACCCCTATTTGGCTAGAAAGGGAAAAAGGGAGAAAAATTGAACAGAAACGGACTTTGATTGGGTGTGGATCTTCCCAAATACAACAAAGGAATCGCCTCGGGTGCCCCATCTTCCATTTACAAAAAAAAAAACCTTTCATTGTCTTTTTGGTATCAAGTGTCATGCTTGTGCCGTCAGGTGAGCTCTGCATATTGTACCGTACTCTGATGGACTTTTTAGCATTCCTAACATATTCCTGCAATTTTGTGGACAGACTACATGTACATCCCTCAGCGGTCACTCTTACACATTGTTCATTTGCCTTCTCCATTCAAATTAGTACATGAATTCTATTTGTATATAATGTTAAGGTGCAAACTAACCATGGGTCCAAGGGTTCAGTAAGGTTGCATCAACTTTAATTGCCCTGAAAACCTTTAAAGGAAAGTCAACTGCTTACATGTACATGTACAGTACTTCGCTCAGGTGTTGAATGGGTTTAATGAAAGCAGAAAATTGACTCAAATAAAACAGTGATGCATAGTCATAGGAGAAAATATGATATTGTGATATTGAAAATACATATCCTTCTTCGTTAATGTCCACTATTAGGGCAGATGTATACACAAATATTTGGAAATTGGTTCAACTTCAAAGATAACAAAAGGAGCACTGCTTGTAAGAGAAATTGCAGTGTTGCCAATTTGTGTTTGATTGATAACAACCCAAAACTTCATAAATTCATCAAATTTAATTCAATTTTGCCTACAGTATATTTCAAATCACTTTTGTTTTCATTACAGTATAGAACTTGATGGAAAGTTAAATGTTCCTATCAAGGCTATCTCAAGCAGGATTTTTGGAATGTAACCAAGAATGATATTATAATGATGAGCTCGTGAATGTTCTCATGCGTGTGCATGAGCAATGAGAAGATGCAAAAGTGTTCACCTAGGGCACTACATGTAACTTTGTTTTCCTCCAGATGCAGCCAAACTGCCATACACATTCTTCTGCTGCCTCCTTCTGACTCCTTCTGATCTAGCAAAATTGGAGAATGGATTTTGTTTTCTTCTGTGATTGTGACAAGAGATCACAAAAAAACAGCATATTTAAAACCTGAAATCTAAAATGTACTCCATAGTAATAGCTGCTTGTATCTGTTTATCAAACCATCAAGTGATGGAACTAATTTGCGGATAACAGATAATAACCAATTACATTTAGCTCTTATGAAGTCCATGGGGGAATACTTTGAAAGCTTACAATGTATTTAGAGCTCAATTAGCAAATAATTTCTGAAAGCTCACTTTATTTAGGATAATTCATTTCTAATGGCGGGAGAAGCGAGCACATACTTATACCTACATGGAGGCCTCCGCTTCAATTTAATGAGTTTCAGGAATTCTGAAAGCCATTTTCCTGGTCGATTAATTGGAAAAGAGATAATGGGAAAGGGTTAAATAGTTTGAACCTTTCAATGACACATGGCTTTTTTTATGCAGTTTGGGAGCTGAACAATTTGGGATGAAAACAATATTTGAAAAACATCTATACAGGCAAAGAACAGTATTGTTGTTGTTGTTGTGATTACTTTTGTTGTGATGGTTATTGTTGGCATTTTGACAAGTATTTCAAAGATATTGCAATTCAACTCTTTCTTTTCTTGTTTCTTTTTATTATTATTATACATGTAGCACAGTTGATGAGTTCAAAAGAGAGAATGTCTATGAGCATATATCATGGTAGTACAATGCTTGCTGAGCACTGACTGTGTGATTTGTCAGGACTTTGTGGAAAATCAGCAGTCAAATGGGAAGTGTATTTACATGTAAACATCAAAATTACAACCCAGTTTAGGTGAGCTTTAGAGACTAAACCTACTCCAACCTGGACTTTATCTAAGATTTTATACAACATGTTACCATATTAGTACAAAAGTAAGATCTTTAACACATTTCCCATCTGAGAATTAAACTTTAGGGGCNTTCTTATAAATTATACTTCTCTAACATCAACTATTTCAAATAAAAATCAAAAAACTAAATTTAAGATATTTTCAACTGGCTTGACAATTTTGAATAAGATTATCAGTTAATGTTTTTTCATACTTTGTTGGGTTTCATTCTCCTTTCATTGTACAACTGAGTTGTATAAACATGTACATTGTAGTTAAGAAACAGGATTCAGGAATAGGTATAAAGGTACATTAGAAACCAACCTTCATGGTAGGCAGGCATGAATATCATATCAACTCAATCAGGAAGTTATACGTGTACAGTAAGTGAATGCTTTTTAAAGTACACATTTACAGTATGTATTGCAGACATACATTATGGAGAAGAAAAAAAACAATCTTTTTACAGTATAATATTACAGGCTCCAGCTGCGTATACATCGTATGTTACTGTATTTGATGCTACCTTTTCCACGCCATTATTTGGCGTATAGAATGAACAACTATTCTGCAGGCATACATATACAATTTAAATCTGCTACATTGTATATACAAATAGTGTATTTGCAAGTTGCCATACATGTATGAGTTTAAATACAACAAGCTCATCATTTATAGAATTCTTATCTCTAGCTCTAAAGCTGATCACGTAAACACAAATTCATATTGTTTATCATATCTTGGTATATTGTTCTGTATTATCATAAATTGAACGTTGCCTTCCCCTGCTTTGCTTTCATGCAATCTTTCCTGTTGATATAATTTTTTCTAGTCTAAGGATGTAAAATATTTTGGATTCATGCAAAGGCAACTACAGACAGAAATTATACGGTCAGAGGAGGTGCACACCGTCTTATTTCTTGTTCGTTCGATCTTGTTTTTTATGATCATACAATGTTTATGCATGATTTATTGAATAAAGAACAGATGTATAAGTTGTGTGTTTATTATAAGTTTTGGTTAATAATATTTTAGTCAGACTATAGTGCGCTTAGAGACACCGTATTTAGTGCCTAATAAATATTGTGTATTATTATCATTATCATTAATTGTATATGTTTATTTGTGGGTCTACACAAGATGGGATATTCTTATGGGTAGAATGCCTTTCACAGAGAAGCATTGTTCAAGGTATGGGAATTGTAGTACTAGATGTGTAAATGATTGCTGAAACAGTATTTATATTTAATCAAAGTTAAAACTCTTGAACCTACATGTACACTGTATGCATACAAGCTAAGTTGCCTTTTGGTAAGCCCAAAAATCTTCTTTGTAAGAATTACAAGATAATATTGTCTTTTGTTTTGGTATATGGATAATTATAAAACAAATTTATGAGAGGTCAAGAATACTTTACATCCTGAAACTAGGGAAATGTTACAGCTCTGTATCATTTCTCAGAGCACTTGAAATTAGGATATTCATTGGACAACCCTTCCCACCACAGGTTTCTAAGAAGTTCTTAAAAATGAAATATATATTGGAATTAATGCGTCATTCTGCGTTCAACCATATCATTCCACATACAGCTGTACATGTAGTTAAGTTCTGCATTCCCTTTAAGTATGGACAAACAAACTAGGAAGGAAGTGAGAAGCTTGAGAGTACAGTTTCCAATGTATCATGAGTAAGCACTTGATATGCCACAAGGGATTTCCTATTCATCTACAAGACAATTCTAAACAGGACAAAATTGTTATCTATCCAACAACAACAACAACAATCTATTGGATTTAGCTAATTCACCTAATTTCCGGTTCATTTCAAGGATACATGTAGGTAGTAGGATTGCAGATATTTACGATACCATTCAGATGGATTTGTTTGAGGATATGGATACAGCATCCACTATAAATACTATTAAATAGCAATGTTTCTGTTTGTCTATCATTAAAAATCCCACCCAGCAATAAATTAACTGCACCCAGCACACACACTCCCCTTCTCTCACCCCCTCCCCCCCCCCCCCCC